>ML378018.1:0-45382 GCA_005239525.1 Nicotiana knightiana | reverse complement strand
TTTATTGTGTGAGGAACTAGCTCTTTGATATGGTGAGGGCACATGATTCATGAAGGAAAGGTATGTTGTTGACCTCTATGTTAGAGTAGATAGTGAATTGTGATTAAATCATAGTATTTGTGAGTCGATTATTGAGGCGAGGATGTCACACCGTTCTGCTTAAATTGTTTTAAAAATTCTTGGTATAACGTGTTAAGGGATTTGCTTAATAAGTTGTGTACATGAGTGTAGTTTGATTGCTCGAGGATGAGCAAATGTTTAAGTGTGGGGTATTGATGCGAGGCTAGAATTCCTGGTTTAACATGTTATATGCCTTACATTTTATGTGCATTAATGATAAAAATACACTTTGTATGTGCATAATGGAGTTTATTTCATGTGTAGGTGCATTGGATATGGAAACCGAGATAAATGGATGCAAATACATCAAAAATACGCTTAAGAGTCGAAAAGGAAACACCAGGGCGTTAGCCGGGCGTTTAGCCCCTAAAGCCAGGCTGTCCCTGGCGTTAGTGGGGCGTTTGGCCCCTAAACCCAGGCTGACCCTGGCGTTAGGGGGCGTTTGAGCCCTAACGCCAGGCCTGCCCTGGCTTTAAAGGGGCGTTTGAGCCCAAACGCCTGGGTCCTGAGGTCTGGTCAATTCCGAGTTTTGAAGAGTTTAAGTGTTTCCCGGTTGGAATAGAAGTCTCCTACACGTTTAGGGTTTGTCCAAAACATATAAATAGATCCCAAAACACAACTTGAAAGGAAGATTCGAAGAGAGGAAGCCATTGAAGAGAAGTCAAAAATCGATTTGTACAGCTTTTATTCATTACTTTGTAGTTTAATTATGCAAGTTATTTTTGGATTTGATTCTTATGAACATGTTTAGTTAATTTCTTTAATCTAGGATTTTGGTAGAACCCGTTGGAGGATGAACTTATTGTGTTATTAATATAGTTCTGATTGGTTGATTAATCTCTATTTGTTCAACTACGTTCTTGTTGTAGTTAATTGAATGGCCATCAATTAGCTGTTCCTATTTATTATGTATCTACTTGAGAGAGAGAGTGCATATTTAGGTAGTTGTTTGAACAACATCACTCCCGGAGTATAGACGAAAGTCATAACCGAGGGTTTAGAGGTTGGATTAGAGATAACGATACCTCGGGTGCAATCTAAAGTGAACTGTAATGCAATCTAGCTAGCGTAACTTGAGAGAGTGCGTCTAGTAAATTATCATAATTACTTGAGAGAGATTTATGGTAGATAGAGTGTTCATGATTGATAGAGACAACTAATCAAACTATAAGAAGTATCCGAGAAGGAAGTTCACCGACGGGGGAAACCATAACTTTAGACCTTTATTACAATTGTTTACACCTTATTGTAGTTAATCTTTAGTTTTAATATTTTCATTCAGTTGTAGTAGGTTAAATAACACCAAGTGATAGTTTAGTATTCTGACAGCTTGCTTGATACGTTAACTCCCTGTGGGATCGACTCTGGGCATAATACCCCAGATTATATTGCAACGCCCGCTTAGTCTTTTATTAGACATAGTTGAGCGTGATCATGACTACATGTCACACTTTATACTATATTTTCGCGGTCATGCTTCCACGACTTTCCACACAAGGCAACAAGTCTGCCCATCCATAACACTGACCACACTAAGGCCGCAAAAGACATCAAGAACCCATGACCTGGGTACAACGCCTCTTTCACCGAATATCAATCTCAGGTGACACTGAAGATAACACCAGATTACTCTGAACTTTCAAATAACTTTGTCTTTCTCTTCCGAGCTCATGACATCCTTATAAACATCGGACCTCAATCTCGATTCTTACTCCCACTTACATACTGCTTCCCGCACCTAACATACCAACATGAGGTAGCGCAAGAATTCCATCATAAATTCTGAACCACCAATAGGGTGAACACTCCATCACATAGAAACTTTTTACTTGACTCAATTCAAGAGTACCATCTCAACACACGAGTGAATTCCCATTATAACCCAATCATGCAAATCCTTAAGTAGTAGTCTATGCCACCATAACCCTTCAGGGGTCCGCCTACACCTGACAGGACGTAGCACTCAAATGCTCCCACATGAGATCCTACGATGGCCGACAAGCCCCGCACACACACCGGCACCAACCACATGCATAACTAAATCACATCAAAGGAACTGATCACTGTTGCAATGTGCCCTTAACGCCGCATTCTTCACTTTTGAACTCACTAGGACCGCTATTGAGAGTCACCCACTCTGACTAGCCCTGAATACAATCAACTCCAGGGCACTCCTAGCACAGGAACACCATTTTCAACGAAACATGTGACTGAGTCACTAACCTTACAACTCGTCCATGCCTTAAGCATAAGTTTTGAATCTTCCAAGCCCAACCCTGGCCCGACAGGGCCAACTTTTGCACATATTCATCAAATCCACGCACAATCACCATTTTACTCATTTCCCCTAGCTGAAATAACTTGCCAACACGCTGACAATTTGCAACCTTATGAGAAGACAACCCTACATCCCTACTGCAGAAGGTGGGACTCTCCCACTTAGCCCGAAGCCACTCCCTGCACCACTCTAGACCCTGCTGAGACCCTTTCTCCTTTGATAACACGATCCCTGCCAACCGCATTCTTCAACACTTCTTCTCGATACTTTGACCCCATGCAACCGAAGAAACCATAGCACCACCGAACCTAACATATTCCATCCGATCAATGATGACGGCTACATGTCACAGGTGCATATCCCACCTCACTTGAAGACACCCAGTCTTACTACTTTATCAACTCCAACCAGACCATCCAGAATCCAAATGCCTTTCCTCTGCTGGAACTAAAACACCAAAATCTCGAAATCAAACACTGAGAAGACCTCCCTTCAACCATTCATCACCCCCAACGTATGGGCAAGCATTCTATCATCATATCAGCACCGCGCGACAATCAATTGCAAACAACATCACCACCGGGGCACGGCCTTAAGGCTCCCAGAAACACAGCTACTGAGCTGAAATAATACACTACCCTTTTGCAGGGACATAACAACAACTATGACCATTTACACATGGAAGCATCTTGGATTACATTCGTAGCACCATTCTCATTCCTCAAATTCCTTATCCATAGCAAGCATTTCGCGACGCGTAAAATTGAGTAGGAATGAACATAGGCATAAGCCTCAAACGAATCAACTCGCACGATGAAGAATCAAGAAGGGAAGTACTCCTAACAGCCTTGTAGCCTCTCGAAGATAAGTACAGACGTCTTCGTACCGATCCGTAAGGCTCTACTAGACTTGCTCATGACTCGTAAGACCTACGGGAACCTAGCGCTCTGATACCATGTCGTCACGACCCAAAATCCTTAAGGTCGTGATGGCGTCGGACACAAGGTCAGGCAAGCCAAAACATTAATTAATTGAAATAACTTTCCAGTTTTTAACATTTTTGAAATTGTTACCTTTTCTAGCATTTCATAATCAAATAAATAAATTTTAGTAAAATTAAATACGACAGCACATCAATTCAGTTTAATAAAATAAATCCCAACACGTCCCCAGAACCCGGTGTCACAAGTACATGAGCAATTTCTAAGAAGTTATACAATCACTTCAAGCCTGTCCAAAATACAACTGGACAAGGAAATTTAAAATGAATAAATACAGTATGAAGGTGACTCTGCCAGCTGCACATCGCCTCAGGATGGTGCAGCTCCCCTAAGTCTCTAAATCCTCCACATTGCTAGGAAATTACCTGTGCAATAAAATGCACAGCAAGTGCAGCATGAGTACAAAAACAATATGTACTCAGTAAGTCGCCCGCCTAACCTTAGAGAGGTAGTGACGAGGGGGCAAATTAGACTCTTATTAAGGTCCGACAATACAACATGTGACAGGATATGATGAAATACAATAGACATGAAAGACAGTGAGCAACAAGTACATAGCAAATAACGAAATCCAGATAATAACTGAAAAAGGAACAACAAAGTACTAAAATCTCCTCTTAACCAATACCTGACACTCCAGTTATAAGTGACCCAGAACTCAAGTGATCATACACATACCAGGACAAGACAAACGGCCGGAGCCATAAGGGTGGTCATAGGGACTGAGGTCATAAGCTAACCCACGATCGCGAATCATACATGCGACTCGCGTGCTGACTCGATATAATAAGCTAACCCACGATCGCGCATCGTACCTACGACTTGTGTGCTGACTCGATATACTAAATATAAAGCTCCCCACCATCACGAATCATACATGCGACTCGTGTGCTAACTCATATATATAATTAACATAAAGCTCCCCTCGATCGCGAATCATACTACGACTCGAGTGCTGACTCATATATATAAAATTAACATAAAGCTCCCCTCGATCGCGAATCATGCCTGCGACTCGAGTGCTGACACATTTCCACACATTTAAATACACTTTTTATTAAGAAAAATAGTTTTCTCATGGAAAATAGTAAAATCCGTATTAAAAGAAGCATGAAACATAGGTTTTGAAATTATTTGTTTTGAAACTCATTTGTTCGAGTTTAATGGTATTCCTCGATACAACCTAATCCAGGTACACATATATTTATAGCAGAAAAAAATCTCTTTAGAAGGATAACAATATGAACTCCAACTTTCTTTTAAATATTTAATTACGTTTTCGGTCATATTAGCAGTTCAATGATACAGGCAGGGTTACAAGTACACACATAAAGCATGCTAGTGGGTCCTAGACTAACCGGACATAAGCATATTAGTAGCTACGCACAGACTCCCTTCACCTCGTGCATACGTAGTCCCCGCAAATTATAGCATGTATCCATTTAGTTCACCTATGGGGATAATTCCCCCTCACAAAGTTAGAAAGGAGACTTACCTCACTCCGAAATTCCAACACCGGCTTCCAAGCCCCTTCCGATGACTCCAACGGACGCATAACGCTCCCAAACTACCATATAACGGCAAAGCAATGAAAACTCATCCAAATACTCACAAAAAAATCAGATTATATACTTTCCCAACCTCGCTCGGAGAAATGACCAAAATACCCTCGGGCCCACGTGCCCGGAATCCGAAATTTCTCGAAGATATACCCTACCCATAGCGTTACTAACTCAAATATATAATTCACTCCTAATTTCATGCTCAAATTCGTGGTAAAATCTAATTTTCATCAATTCTAGTTTTCCTTGCAATTTTCCCACATTTTTTCCAATTTCTCATATCAAATCTATGTAATAAGTCTTGTATTTAACTTGGAAATAAGTGAAACAACTTACCTTTGATGCTTGATGAAATCCCCCTTGAAATGCTCTCCAAAATCATCCAAGCCAAATGAAAGAAAATGAAAGAAATGGCCAAAATTCGTGTTTAAAGAATCTGCACATGCTTCATCGAGTTGTACCTTGCACTTGCGCTGTGCAGGTTGTACATCTTATTACAATTTCCCCTTGTCGAACACCTTCTGTTGAAGCACCCATAACGTCTTGTAGAAATATCCAAATAACAAACGGTTTAAAAATTTAGAAACTAGACTTGAAGATCTTTAATTTGATAGATTGTACACCATATAACTCTTTATATATCCCGAGATATGAGCTTCTAAAGTCGGCTCCATGCATCAAAAAATTTTGGCGAAACTGCTCCACCAACCATCTTCAATCGGTCATAACCTTTTGCACAAAACTCCAAATGACAAATGGTTTAATGTTATGGAAACTAGACTTCACGATCTACAACTTGCATGTTTTGCAAATTTTCAGATTACTTATATATTCTTATATATATATGATTCCAAAGCTAGCTCGTCGATGCATAAATTGCTGTCCAAAAGTGCAAGAGAAATTTCTGCAATTTTTCCTTCTTTTTCTTTTCCGAAATTCATTATGTTAACCTTCCGAAATCCACCCGAGGCCCTCGGGACCTTAACCAATTATACCAACATATCCCAATACATGATACGAACTCGCTCGAGGCCTCAACTCACATCAAACAACGTCGAAATCATGAATCGCACTCCAATTCAAACTTTATGAACTTTGAAATTTCAAACTTGTACATCCGATGCCGAAACCTATCAAATCACGTCCGATTGACCCCAAATTTTGCACACAAGTCATATTCGACATTACAGACGTGATCCAACTTTTGGAATTGGAATCCGGCCCCGATATCAAAAAGTCAAACTCTCGGTCAAACTTCTCAAAAACCTTCAAATTTCTATCTTTAGCCAAATGACTACAAAATGACCTCTGGACATCCGAATTCACTTCCGATCATGCTCCCAACTCTAGAATCACCATACGAAGCTATTACCAGACTCGGAATCCCAAACGGACATCAATATCATTGAAATACGCTTCAAAAATGTTGACTTCCATAATATACACCGAAACGCTCTCGGGTTATCAAATCTCGATCTGGACATACGCCCAAGTCTGAAATTATCATACGAACCTGCTGGAACCTTCGTATCCTGATTCCGAGATCATTTACTCAAAATTCCAGTCTTACTCAATTTCTTCAACTTAAGGCTTCTGAAATGAGAATTTTCCTTTTAATTTAACTCCGAACCTCCTGAATTTTAACTCTGACCATACACACAAGTCACAATACCCGAAATGAAGTTGTTCATGACTCCCAACTGTTAAACAACGCACTGCATCTCAAAACGACCGGTCGGATCGTTACAGTTTCGGCGCCAAATAGTGAAATATGATTCTTGAAGTTCAATAATTAAGGTTTGGAACGTGTTTTGCTGATATCGAGGTCTGAACGGAATTTTGAGACCGGGAATAGTTTCGTAATATCATTTATAACTTTCTCGCAAAATTTGGTGTCATTCCGAGTAGTATACGTACGTTTCGGCGTGTTGGAAGTTAATTCAAGAACTTAAAGTTTATAAGTTGAATATAGTTGTTGTTGGGGTATGATTCTTAGATTTAATGTTGTTTCGAGCATTCCGAAGGTTTGAGTGAGTCCTTTTTATGATTTAGAACTTGTTGGTATGTTTGGACGGGGCCTCGGGGGCCCCGGATTCCATTCGGACGTCGCACGAGGCAAGTTCAAGCTCTAACAGAGCTCCTGGTGCACCAGATCTGGTGCGACCGCACCTGCGATTGGCCAGTCGCAGGTGTGAGACCGCAGATGCGGTAGAAGCCTCGCAGATGCGGTCATCGAGTGGATTCCCAGTATCTGCAAATGCGGTCCTTTCTCCGCAGAAGCAGAGCCGCCGGTCCCCCTTCCGCATGTGCGATCCCTGCCAGCCCCTCCCTTTCCGCAGATACGGATGTTGGTCCGCAGAAGCGAGACCGCAGGTGTGGTCCACTCGCCGCAAGTGCGAAAAAACTGGAGGCAATAGGGTCATTTTAATGTCGAGACTTAGGCATATTTGTGGGAATTTATTACAACCTTGGGCGCTTTATGAGCTCCTAAAGCAGAGAATTCGACTTAGCACCTTGAGGTAATGTATTTCATACTTAATGTGAGTTTATTACTTAGTTTTTGGGTAGATTAGAACACAAATATTAGTGAAAGTTATGGGTTTAGAGTAAAACATAGGGTTTTGATAAAAATAGGATTTAACCACGAAATTTGTTATGGAATCTAGTAAACATCGCATATTATTGATCCTTAGGTTATGGGTAACAACTTCCCTTAAAAAAATTTCGGAATCCGAGCATGTGGGCCCAGGGGTGAATTCTAGGAATCTTGCAAACTAGGTTGGGTAACCATATAAATAGGGAAATTGTGAACCCTTGAGCATAGATTGATTAGTTTATGTGGTGTTTGGTTAGTTTCGAGTTGCGGGGCAACGAATTCGGAGGTTCGGGCGCATTTTTGAGTTGGAAGTAGGCTTGAAACGAGGTGAGTCTCCTTTCTAGCCTCGTAAGAGGGAATTTTCCCCATCGGTGATTTGATTAATTATGTGCTACTATTTGTGGGGGCTACGAACGCACGAGGTGATGAGAGTCCATGCGTAGCTACTATTATGCTTATGTCCGGGTAGTCTAGGAACCAAAAGCATGCTTTACTTACCGTATTTGTAATTTTACTTATAAAGTTATAATGCTTAAATCATATCGAACTTGGCAAATGAATTTCTAAAAAAAATTAAACACCATCTTTTTGACCATTAAAAGAGAAATTGTCATTTCCTTGGGTAATTATCTTCCTAATGAATTCTGGATTGACTGTTTGAATGTGTGTATCTATTAGTACCTGCGTCTCATGTATGATTCACGAGCAGGGTAACTCTATTATTTATATTTGATAGTGTCGCATGTATGATTCGTGAGCGGGGGCAATAGATGCATCTATGGTTCACGTCATTCGACCCTTCGACAGTGCACATTTATTATTTTGTTGGATCGGGCCGTACGTCCTTGGTATATTATGCGCATTTTATTTGATTTGTATTTTCTGTGATTGTTAAACCGTTAAAAATTCCCTAGAGAATAAATTAGCAACCTGATTGATAGGAATTGTCACATATATGTACTTGTGGAGAGACTTGTAATTTCTTGTCAATNCCGGCAACGGCGCCAAAATTTGATCACGCTCAACTATGTCTAATAAAAGACTAAGCGGGCGTTGCAAATATAATCCGGGGTATTATGCCCAGAGTCGATCCCACGGGGAGTTAACGTATCAAGCAAGCTGTCAGAATACTAAACTTTCACTTGGTGTTGTTTAAACTACTACAACTGAATGAAAATATTAAAACTAAAGATTAACTACAATAAGGTGTAAACAATTGTAATAAAGATTTAAGGTTATGGTTTCCCCTGTCTGTGAACTTCCTTCTCGGATACTTCTTATAGTTTGATTAGTTGTCTCTATCAATCATGAACACTCTATCTACCATAAATCTCTCTCAAGTAATTATGATAATTTACTAGACGCACTCTCTCAAGTTACGCTAGCTAGATTGCATCACAGTTCACTTTAGATTGCACCCGAGGTATCGTTGTCTCTAATCCAACCTCTAAACCCTCGATTATGACTTTCGTCTATACTCCGGGAGTGATGTTGTTCAAACAACTACCTAAATATGCACTCTCTCTCAAGTAGATACATAATAAATAGGAACAGCTAATTGAGTTCCCTTCAATCAACTACAACAAGAACGTAGTTGAACAAATAGAGATTAATCAACCAATCAAAACTATATTAATATCACAATAAGGTTCTCCCCCAACGGGTTCCACCAAAACCCTAGATTAAGAAATTAGCTAATCATGCTCATAATAATCAACTCTAAAATAACATGCATAATTAAACTACAAAGTAATGAATAAAAGCTGTAAAAATCGATGCTTGGCTTCTCTGAATAGTATTCCACAGGCGTCTCTTGTCTCTAATGGAATCCCCTGTCAAGTTGTGTTTTTGGGTCTATTTATATGTTTGGGATAAACCGTAAACATGTAGAAGACTTCTATTCAAACCGGGAAACACTTAAAATCTTTAAAACTCGAATTTGACCAGACCAGGGACCTGGCTTTATGGCCCAAACGCTTGGATAAAGCCAGGCTAGGCCTGGCGTTATGGCTCTAACGCCTGGATAAAGCCAGGCCTGGCCTTAAGGCTCAAACGCCTGGATAAAGCCAGGCTAGGCCTGGCCTTAAGGCTCAAACGCCCGGCTATAGCCCGATGCACTCCTCTTCACCTCTTGAGCGTATTTTCGACGTTTTTGCATCCATTTAGCTCGGCTTCCATCTCCAATTCAACTACACATGAAATAGACTCCATTATGCACATACAAAGTGTATTTTTATCATTAACGCACATAAAATGTAAGGCATACAACGTGTTAAACCATGAATTCTAGCCACACATTATTCATCTTCGATATTCATGCTTAGCCTTATATTTAAATAAAAAAAATTGGCCCTAGTAAGTGTCAAGTCGACCTCTCGTCACTACTTCTTCGAGATTAGACTGGATACTTACTGGGTACATAGTGTTTATGGACTCATGCTATGGTTATGTACTTAAATGTAAAGGTTCTGAGGCAGGTGCATCTGGTTATCAGCTCGGAGCACGTTCTTGACTTCTCAAGATTAGAGATTTCACAGTGAGCTGCTTCTCTTGATGCCGTTCAGCAGCACGTTGGAGTCTTTCCCTTTTGTTATTTTGTCTATATCCTCTCAGACGGTAGGATAGACATATTCTTTTGATTCCTTCTACTAGATGCATGTATACTTGTGGCACTAGATCCTGGTATGTAACTATTTAAATTTAACTTCTTGATCATTGCAATTAAATTTGCCTTTGATATTGGTTATTTTCTCGTGCTTTGTGACAAAAACTCAAGTATTGTTAAAAAGGGTTTTATAAAATTAAGTGGAACTCACTAGACTAATTGTGTTGGCTTGCCTAACATCAGTGTGGGGCGCCATCGCGACCTAGATTAGGATTTGGGTTGTGACATAACAAACTTCAGAAAAGAACTTGCAGCAAATCTTTGGGCACATGGAGTGTGGAAAAGAAATTTTGGTTATGATACACCACCAGAAAATGTCGGCGACGACTATGATAGTGAAAATGAAACTTCCTTCCCAAAGGAGCTATAGTTTAGTTGTAAAGAAAGTTAGTTGTAGTTGATTTTTGTTATAAAATTGCTGTAAAAAAACCCATATGAATTCTTAAATATCCTGTAATTTGTTCCTGCCCAAAGGAGTTGTAGTTTAGTTGTAAAGAAAGTTAGTTGTATGTTGATTTTTGGTATAAAATTGCTGTGAAAAATAAATATGAATTCTGAAATATCTTGTAAATTGTTCCTACCCAAAGGAGTTGTAATTTAACCTCCAAAAGGTATCGTGACGGCACCTAGTCTCTATGACTAGGTAAGCCTAGAAATTTGCGGAAAAACAACAGAATCAATAAAATAAAGACCAAAAAGGATATCAACTAGATATAAGATAGCTACTTAGCATATACAGTTTGCACTTCCCAAAACCCGGATTGTCACCATCATCACAAGCTAAACTCTATGGTTCAATATACAAATTGGAAATGAAAGTGTAGTCTCATATACGAACTATAACTATGCTAAGATAGGAGGGGGACTCAGAAGCTCTGCGGACGCTGTAGAAATACCTCAAAGTCTCCCAAAGATCTGCTACTCTACTGAATCCGGAACGGTGCACTGGTACCCGGATCTGCACATGAGAAAAACATGCGCAGAAGGGCATGAATACTCCACATTCGGTACCCAGTAAGTGCCAAGCCTAACCCCAGTCAAGTAGTGACGAGGTCAGGTTGCGGCTCTACTGAGTTTGCAAAAATAAACAGATATAATTAACAGTTAAGTAAAACAACAATAATTAACGGGAAGTAAAGTGAACCGGAAAGAACGAAGTAATAAATCTCAGCTCCGTACAGCATACAAATCAGTAGATACTCGTACAATGCAACACCGGGGAAAGTCTCAGGTCTCGGCCCGCAGTCCCAATGTAAATATGCAATGCAATGCAAGGGAAAGTCTCAGGTCATAGCCCGCAGTCCCAACGTAAATATGTAATGCGAGATGTATATCAGATATAGCATAATTCAAAAGCTTTGGGAAACAGTTGGCAAATATAGAGGAAGGTAACCCAGTTTCAAATAATAGTAACGAGTGGAAAATCAGGTAAAACCGTTGGACTTGATAAAATCTTAAGTCTCTACTCAGTTAAACCAATAACAGAAATAATAGGAATTGAAGATGAAGTATGTCATAAAAGGAAAACAATGGAATTAGTGAGAATATCCCGTGCACATACTCGTCACCTCACGTACACGGGGTTTTTATGTCAAGAATCAGTTATAAATACCTAAGGGAATTTCCCCAACACAGAATTAGGCAAGCCACTTACCTCGACTGTGCTAATTGACCAAAGCGCCCCTCGGGCCCACGTCTCGAAATCAGGTAAAATTTATATTTTTCGAACCCTTATTTACTCACGAGTCTATTCATATGAAAATCTCTCAAATCGGAGGTCAAATACCCAATCAAAGACCCAAAATTTGGTCTAAGAAGTTTCTTCCCCTTTTCCCAAATTTCTACTCAATAATTTCGAATTTAAGGGTGGAATTTAAGATTAGAATCATGAAAATTAACCTATGATGGTTAGAAATCACTAACTCGAATACCCAAATGAAAATTTCCTCAGAAATTGCCTCTCCCGAGCTCCAACAATTTAAAAATGGTGAAAATAAGCTTAAACCTTAGAATTGGGGTTTTAATATTCTGCCCAGGTATTTGTCCTATGCGTTCGCGGAGGGTTCACCACGAACGCGAAGAGTAAAATTTATGGGCCCAGAAAATACCCTATGCGAATGCGGTGAGGGACCCGCAAACGCAGTCAACCATTTCCTAAGCTTTCACGAACGCGGCCTCACCTATGCGAATGTGAAGGGTTAAAGACCTTGACCCCTGGGACCCCCCTCTAAGCCTATGCGAACGCGAAGAGCTCAATACGTTCGCGAAGAGTTGCCTGACCAACCAATGTGTTCACATCCAGTTGACCGCGCACGCGAAGAAGAAACCATTGAAACCCCAAAACTATTCTATACGAACGCGGTGACCTCTACGCGAACTTATGGAAGGAAACCAGCAGCAAAATTTCTGGTGTTTCAATAAGTCCAAAAACACTCCGTCGAGCATCCGAAAATCATTCGAGACCCCCGGGACCTCCACCAAACCTACCAGATAATCCAAATACCTTATTCGAACTTGATCGAGCCTTAAAAACACGTCCCATAACATCAAAATCATCAAAATTGCATAGATTCAAGCCTCGGAACTTAGGAAAATTTTAGAATTCACATCCGACGCCGAAACACGTCTAAACTCATCCGAATGACCTCAAATTTTGCACACAGGTCATAAACGATATTACGGACCTGCTGTCACTTCTGGAAATCCATTCCGAGTCCGATATCAAAATCTCACCTATCGGCTGAATTCGTCGAATTTCTAACTTTCGCCAATTCAAGCCTAAATCCACAACCGACCTCGAAAACACATTCCGAGTACGCTCCTAACGCTGAAATCACCCAACGGAGCTAACGGAGTCGACAGAATCCCATTCCAGACCCGTCCTCATACTACTCTAGCTACGGCCAGATTTCTAAAGCTAAGATCCACATTTATGGACTATGTGTCCAAAATCACCCCGGATTTCCTCACTCAATGCACCGACAGGTTCTAATAACATAAATAGACATGGGAGAAATAGTAAATAGGGGATCAAGGTGTTAATTCTTATAACGACCAGCCGAGTCTTTACATTGTAGTTGATTTTTGGTATAAAATTACTGTAAAGAATCTATATGAATTCTGAAATATCTTGTAAATTGTTCATAAGGTAATTTTATTTTGTTTGCATAGCATAATTTTGGTCACAACTATGCCAAATGACAGTTTCAGAAGTAATATGAAGTCATCATGTTATTAATTTCTTTGTTTATGTTAAGTATTGATTTGTCCATTTGTAATTCCTAAATTAAGTGCATTGAGCTTGTAAGTATTAGTTCAAGACCAAGTGTCCTTAATTTTTGAACTTGTAACTTTAAGTTCAGGACTACATGTCCTTAACATTTGAACTTGTAAATAGAAGTTCAAGACCAAGTGTCCTTAACTTTCGAACTTGGAACTCGAAGTTCAGGACCAAGCGTCCTTAACTTTTGAGCTTGTTAGTCTAAGTTTAGGACTCATTGTCCTTAGATTTTGAACTTGTAACTCTAAGTTCAGGACCTATTGTCATTAACTTTTGAACTTGTAACTGTAAGTTCAGGACCTATTGTCCTTAACTTTTGAGCTTGTTAGTCTAAGTTCAGGACCAAGTGTCCTTAACTTTTGAACCTGGAACTCGAAGTTCACGACCAAGTGTCCTTAAGTTTTGAACTTGGAACTCGAAGTTCAGGACCAAGTGTCCTTAACTTTTGAGCTTGTTAGTCTAAGTTCAGGACCTATAGTCCTTAACTTTTGAACTTGTAACTCTAAGTTCAGGACCAATTGTCCTTAACTTTTGAGCTTATTAGTCTAAGTTCACGACTTTAGGAACTATTGTCCTTAACTTTTGAACTTGTAAATGTAAGTTCAGGGCTTATTGTCCTTAACTTTTGAACTTAGAACTCAAAGTTCAGGACCAAGTGTCCTTAAATTTTGAAAAATAAACAAAAAGCACGTAAGGGCAAAGCAAATTTGAAAATTCAGGACATCTACTCAAATAAAACAATCTAAATGAATCCAATTTATAGCAAAAACTTAAAAGAGTAGATAAACACAAGTGGATATATCTACTATTCTCTATGCTTCCTTGAAAATGGACTGCTGGAGAATATATACAATTTTTTCTATTATGACCAATTTATCTGCAACGACCACATTTGAATGTTATTTTTGATGACTCGGTGGCTAGAATATGCCTTTTCTTCTGCCTTCTACCTAATGGAACTTTGAAATATGGAGGTTTAATAATTTGTGACTTAACACTCTCCGGTACAATCCAAGAATCAATATGTCATACAGGATGTATTTGTCTTTCATATGTTTTCAGCCAAGATTCCTTTAAGTACCAGTGCGAGCAGAAGTTGGACTTCTTGATGTTTCTCTTCTCGATTGCTGCAATTGCATGTATGCATGATAATTCATCAAATTGAAACTGAAAACAATCACATGTTCTTTTGTTTAAGTCCACCAAGAAAGTAATTCCTTCTTCCTCAACTCTAGAACACCATGAATCAACAAGGAAGACCTTCAATGTTGAAAAATTATAAGTTAGTACATTATTATTATCATTAAAATAATAAGATAAACAAAGAATATAATATTTACATTTAAAGTAAATGCTAAATCTTTCTTTTTCTTCAATTCTTCTTCTACCCAACAAGAAACGTCATAAAAATTTCCTTCTGCTTCATTTCTTCTTTCATAAAACCAACGTTGTAGCTTCACTTGGATGAAATCCATCATTCTTAATATAGGCAGCTCCCTTGCTTCTAATAGCACATAATTTATTGACTCAACTATGTTTGTTGTCAGCATGTCATATCTTCGTCGTGGACTACAAGAACGTGCCCACCTTTCCGGTGGTTCTTCCATCAAGTAGTCAAAAGTCTTCTTATCTACTTTTGCTATCTCTGACATGTATAGATCAAATTCTTTGCGCCTGTATACTCTTGCAGCACTTTGGAAAAGTTTTATGACCTCACTTTTCACTTTCCTTCGCTTTAAGTTCTGCTCCAAATGATAGATACAAATCCCATGGTGGCTTTCAGGATATACCTTTGTAACGCCATATGCAATAGATTGATGCATGTCTGATAAAAAAAATTAAATTGTCACGGCTACCAATTGCATGACGAATCTCACTAAAGTACCACTCATAGGAATTGTTATTTTCAGATTCTGCAATTCCAAAGGCTAGTGGGAAATTGCATCCTTTGAAATTGAAATCATTAAAACACCACGAAATTTTGACTTCAAAAAAGTATCAACAGCAATCATTGGTCTACAATGATTCCAACCAGCTATTGATGATCCATATGCATAAAACATATAAAGAAACATGAAAATACAGTATAACGAAGGTTAACAGAAGTTAAGGACAGGTAGTCCTAAACTTCAAGTTACAAGCCCAAAATTTAAGGACAGGTAGTCCTGAACTTAGACTAACAAGCTCAAAAGTTAAGGACACTTGGTCCTTAACTTTGACTTACAAGTTCAAAAGTTAAGGACACTTGGTATTGAACTTAGAGTTACAAGTTAAAAAGTTAAGGACAGGTAGTCCTTAACTTAGAGTTACAAATTAAAAAGTTAAGGACATGATGTCCTGAACTTAGACTAACAAGCTCAAAAATTAAGGACATGTAGTCCTTAACTTAGAATTACAAGTTAAAAAGTTAAGGACAGGTAGTCCTAAACTTAGACTAACAAACTCAAAAGTTAAAGACACTTGGTCCTTAACTTAGAGTTACAAGTTCAAAACTTAAGGACGCTTGGTCCTGAACTTAGAGTTACCAGTTAAAAAGTTTAGGACATGGAGTCCTGAATTTAGAGTTACAAGTTCAAAAGTTAAGGACACCATGTCCTTGATTTTTTAACTTGTAACTCTAAGTTAAGGACCAAGTGTCCTTAATTTTTTGACTGCACACATCAAAGTTAAGAACATCACGTCCTTAACTTTTTCACTGGTTAAGGACAGCATGTCCTAAAGTTTATAAAACAGACTAATAAACTCTTTTTTGATTGTTTACCTGTTGTTGTCGTCTATCTTTATGTATATGTTCCTGAGTTTTTACTTTTCATCATATACAAGTATGAAGACAGTAATTCATAATTCTCTTCAAGAGTTCCTCTTATTAAAGTTGAAGCACGTTGAATAGCACGCCACTCCTTGTGATACCTATTGTCTAGTCCATGCAATATTTGCATTTCTGCCATGACAAAAGCTGGTGTAACTTCAAACCTTGGGTCTCGAAGATTGTCAATAATGTAACCACTAATCAACTTTGAAGTTGCATGCCTTTGATCAGCTTTTATTGCGTTAACTGACTAGTCATGATTTTTCTCAATCTTTACTATCTTGAACAGTGTTGAATCTTTAATTCTGAAAGCACGCACACGCCACCCACACATATCCTCATTGCATTTCAACGAATATCTTGTTGAGCTTGATCTAACAACCTTGAATTTAAAATGTCCTTTAATTGCTATATTTGAAATATAATTAATTATACTCTTCTTTTTGTCAAATATTGATCCCACTTTTATTTCATCCAACAAAGCATTTTCTCTTAATATCGTAGTTGGGGATTCTTTTTGTGTCGAATTTGAGCTTTGTCTAGTTAGTTGAGTAGAGGTTTTTTCAGCAACTTCTTCTATTACCGGTGCACTCTCTAAGACTTGTATACCCAAAGCTTGTTCGTTGTCAATATCTATAATGCTTTGTCCTTCCACTTGAATAGAATCAAATGTTTGAAGCACCTTTTCAGTTATTGGTTGAGCTTCAACCATATCTATTTCTATTATGTGTTGGCATTTGTTTGGATTGTCATGTTGAGTTTCTCTGTTGACATGTTCAAAGGTGCTTGTAGAACCAAAAACTCTTTCTGAAACATCAACAATGAAACGACAGCCCTTGAAGAGTGAATGACTTTTTAGTAACTCTATACATGTGTGAAGATCTAAATGTTTGGATACAAGCATCCCAGGTTGATATCAAACCATATCATTGCTTCAAATTTGTCTCTATCCAATTCAATAACTTCAAAAACCTGTTTAATGAAATCTTCAAATCGAATTGCCTCAAGTACTAGAACAAGCTTTGTTTGATGATCAAGATACTTATAGTCTGCAGTCCATCTACCATTAAAAACAACTATATTGTTTCCATCCTACAAATCAAGAGAATGGGAAATTCAGGACATATTTATAGGAGCAATCGTTGTATAAATTAAGGACAGGAACTGTAAGTTCAGGACCAAGACCTCATTTGTTTTCACTTAATGAGTGTCTCAATCTAGGTTTCAATCTGAATGAATCAGATCTTAGCCCATTAAGTGTACTAGTTTCTGGACACGTGTGTTGCACGTGTATCCCATACTAATCAGTAAAATAATATAAAAATATGTGTGCGATAAGGAAACATAATCTCTTACTTAATTAATTGTTAAATGTAAGAGGGTTAGATATCATTTAAACAACTAATATTAATTACGTAAATATGATTGTCATACCAAATATTCAACTTGGTAATTTTCTTGCTTTTTTATTATAGTTTGACAATATGTAGTTTACATTTGGATATGAGAAACGCCATCTATGGTTGCAGATACTTCATGTCTTGAAGTTTTTGCTTTGTCTTTAAAAAATTGTAGCTTTTTTACTTTTACAGTTGCATACATATCAAGAGGCTATTGACGAATGAAAGTTGTAATTTGTAAAAGGTGTACAGAAATTCGATCAAAATAAGTTTTCTTTAGGATGGTTAGTATATCATAATCAATTTCATGGTGTAAAGCTGCAAAAAAAAAATTATAGTTATTTGTTATAGAAACACTTAATAGTAATTTTCTTTTATATCGTTGTTGCACGTGCAAGGACCCTTTCTCTGATTCAAGATTATAACTCCTTTCAGCTGTAAATTTGACAAAAGAATTGAATTATATAATTGTACAAATATACCACAATAATCATGTGTCACATCTACATCCATTACACATCATGTAGCCTAATACTTTATCTATTACTGAACTTGCGTAGTAACAAAAAAGGGGTTAAAATAGACCAACTAATAAGTGGTATAATACACTTTCTAAATTGGGTAGCTTAGTCACTAATCAAAATGAATCATTAACTATTTTGTATATGAATTCTCGAAAAAGAAAAAGACAAAAAAAAAAATAATGCTTCTAAACTTTCAAAGTGAAATATGCAACCGAAGAAAGGAGTCAAAAGAGCGAGAAAATTACTTAAAAAAAAAAAGAAATAGTGAAGAAAGAAAGAAAGAAAAGGAAGCTAAAATGTTAATTAGCTAGTATATTATTCTACTAAAATGATTAGGTCATCTAGGCAAAGTATAATAATTTAGCAAAAACTTATTTGTTATGCACTTTTATAGAGTTACCGAGTGAAATAAATAATACAAATATATTCTACCAAAATTTATCTACCATGAAAGAAGAAACAAAGAAAAGACGAAAACAGGTTTAAAACTAAAATCCTTGAATGTTGAACGAATATAATTTAAATCATATATTTGCATCTGGATACGATGAATGAGATTAATTTTATGTTATTAATTAGGTATATACAATCATGTGATATAATCATATTCCATCTAATACTTTCTTATAAATGATTTTAAGTAAAATGTAAGCATATATATGGTTTGAACACCAAGTATCCAATATAATTCTCTTAGTCTTGGGATCACATATGCATATGGAACCAACATCACTAAGTCCCAAGAGTGGGAAAAGAAATTAAGTATAAAAATGTGCATGAACAATAATGTATTGTTTAATACTTATAGGCAATAACAAAAAGGAAAATTAAACTGGCCTATCGAATCTGCAATTTTAATGCTTTCCTCTATGTTTCTTCTAACAGTGATGATCTTATGTATATATTATTGACTTATAAATTCATTTAAATAAGCTAATTATTGATCACATTCAAGCAGTAAACTGCTATTAATTTTATTTCTAGTTTAGGAAAAAGGAAAAAGGAGTATTCGCAAGATCCAATAATACTATTCTTCTCAAAAAGCTGCATGGGTTCAAGTGAAATGAGTTCAATAGTTGCCAAAATAATAAAAGTTTAGAAGAAATTAATAAATCAAAGACTTTTTTTACTGTTCTAATTCAATTAAGCTCTAATACCTCTTCTCGAATAACCACCTTGAGCATTCCTTCAAACGTTGACTACCTGTTAATTCCTGAATGAAAATGAGCCTTTAGAAAAGATTGGTTGATTAAACAACGGTGAAGTTGAAAAAAGAAAATTAAACAAAGATGAGGAAAGAAGAATTAAATTCTGAAATTTGATGCAGAGTTTCTCAAATATTGAAATGTGGTGCTATGAGATCCTAAAGGCCAAAGATTGAGGAATTTACTTGATTGTCAATTAATATTTGGTAACTGATGACTTCTAGAAACGGATAAGATGGATCATTAATAAAGAAAACCACATAAGAGATTATTTATAACCACATTAATTGTAGCAGCAATATAGTAGCATTTACTATGTAATTAAACAGACCATTTGACGTAAGGTAATTTGACTTTTCGGTAGAGGCTAAATTCGTCCTTCAATTTTTGAAGGTTAATTTAGTAAATTAATTTACATCCTAAAATGCTTCCCACTTATAGTATATAGTTTCTGCGCACGCGCGTTGCATGTGTACCCAATATCAATGAGTATACAAATTTAAAAATCACATGAATGATATTTACTTTAGAAGACAAGACCGAGTAATATAAATGTGTTGACCACGTCGCTCACGATAGTATCTCAAGCATTACATGACCTTTATACTTTTTTTAAAAAATAACTTGAAAAAGACAAGCTTGAATGTCCCGAGAGCCTTCACAACTCTAAGAAGGTGAAACAATATGAGTATCACCATAGGTATGACAATATGGAATTATATCTGCAAACTTTTTTGCAGCAAAGATTTCATTGCAAACAAAGTGAGCCAATTTAGAGTTGTTTGGATGCCTATCTTTATGGTGATATATATGTATGGTAACTTCAAAAGACTAATATAAAAAATTTGAAGTATTTAGAAACATATAGTATAGTATAACAAATCTTATAAAAATCTAATCAGAATTGTTTTATACTTCCAACATTAATATTTAATATACATTTTATACATAAATATTGAAGAAATGAATTAGTTTTTTTCGAAGTTATAAATTTGTGATTAAATATTATCCACATGGACACATGGTAATGTAGTTGAATGTAATTAGGAATATTTTCAGAAAACATACGGATATTTTGCTGATTAATAAATATGCAACATGAATCAAATGCTTGTTCCTGCTTGTACCACTTAAGAGACTCCATGTGTTTGACGAATTAAACCAATTAAATTTTATATTCCAAGTTTGAGTAACTAATGAAGAAAATCTTCTTCCACCCTTGGGCTTCTTTTCCCGTTCATGATGACATCTCTCCTCTTCTCCTGAGATGGCTCTCGAATGTCAACTTTTTTGCGACAGGCTTTTGTGCCATGGTAGTCACGAACACTCTATAGGGACAAATTTAGAAAATAAAATAATTAATTTAAGAACAAATAATTGTCTTAATGCAAGTTAATTGAGTCTAGGAAAGTTTAATCTTGGATAAAATTGAACCGATAATACTATAGAAATCTAAAAAATCTCTCTATGAATCAAGTTAGGCATACCGGATAACCTGAATTTTTACATCCTTGGGAGCTTTTGATGGTTGATTGCTCTTAAATCTGTGCTTGATCCAAACACCTTACCAATTTCTAACATGATAATTTTAATACTCAAATGTGATCTCAAACACCTCCTCGTCTCGTCTCCTGATCTCCCTCCAATAGGTAATGCAACAATGTTGTCATAATCAGTAGATTCCCCTTCTTTTTAAGGTCAAGAAAGCATGTAAATCTATGCACTCACAACTAACCCTTTCGGGTTTGTCGTGCGATAAGTTTTTTTATGGTAAAAAAGAATAGCACACGCTGAACCCTAGGAAACCAAACTGTATAAGAAATGTAATAAATTTCATTCTTATATTTTTCTAAGAAGTCACCTGAGACAAATAAAAAGTCATATTTCCATGTACTCGTTGATCTCAATTTAATTGACTAAATTCATTTCTCAATTCACATGTTTCATATAGTCATAATGTATCATTTAATAGGAAGCCAATTGAATAGCCAACTTTATTTTGTCTAATCTACCTAAACTGATATGGTAATATTTCAAATAAAATATTTAATGGCAAGTAATTTAATTTTAGGTAGAGGGTAATTTGATAATTCAACTATTGAAGGATAATTTAATAAATTAACTTTACCTAAAGAGTTTCACGCTTATAATATAGCACCATGATTTATTTTTTTATTTTTAAAAAGTCTGCATAGGTCTGATTCGGTCAGACCTTTAATTAAGTCTTGATTCCGTTCAGAGGTTAAAAATACCGAAAAATACACGCTTCTTTTTTCGGTGCTTTCTCTCTCTTGACATCAGGCTATTTCTTCTAAACCCAAAACAAATTTCATCCTTCACACGTCTCTCGATCAAGCAGCCGCCGGTAAGATTTTGAAAATTATACTTGGAATTCTCCATCTTGTTTCCACTTTTCTAATGGTAAATTTCAGTTTCGATTTTAGAGTTTAAAAAAACCCTTTTTAAAATACGATTGAGAAGGGGCTAAACTAGAAGGTTTTGCTTGCCTCTTATTTGTGTCTTGTTCTCACTTTTGGATATTCTATTTTGATTGAATCTCTCTGAATTTCTGTAGTTTTTCTTGATTCCGTTGACATCCCAATACTCTAAATCGTAAATCCTAATTGGGACGTGTTCTAAATTGTTAGCAATGTTTTTTTCTCTTTTGCAGATTCACATTGTCCCTTTTGAACGTTCTTTTGTTTTCTTCAAGAACTGCATATTAGTGACTGAAATTCAATTTCTCTAGTTGAAATATAAACCGTAATTGGTGTTTATGAAGCTCGTCCAAAATTAAGAAACTTTGCTATGACTAGAATTCGGATAATGAAGTTCTGTGTTGTTGATATTAGAGCGGCTATAGTTTCATATGGCTAGAATTCGGATAATGTATACATAAGTAAGATTTATATTTCAGTGCTTTCTGAATATTTATGTGCTGTTGCTCTTGAATTATTCGTCATATGTTACATGTTCTATAATTGAACCATGCTTTCTTTTGTTTATTCAAGAATAGCTTGTTTACTTCTCATTTTTTTTCCTATTTTGTGTTTAAGATCATACCATTTAGTACATCTTTGCAATCTTCAAACAAAGTATTTGCTTAGAAATATACAACTTATCTTCATGGGTGGCTCAAGGGTAAAGGCTTCGCTTTAGACCCCAAAAATTTTGAGGCCCCAAAAAGTGTTGTAAAATACGTAATAATATTTTGACTTAGACAATTTTGAACTTTGTAGAAAAAAGTATAAAATCCGTGTAAAAAAAGTTTTTAA
Organism: Nicotiana knightiana; assembly: GCA_005239525.1. Taxonomy (NCBI): domain Eukaryota; kingdom Viridiplantae; phylum Streptophyta; class Magnoliopsida; order Solanales; family Solanaceae; genus Nicotiana; species Nicotiana knightiana. The sequence continues at coordinate 22,667 of ML378018.1, read as the reverse complement.
AAAACAAAGAATATTTACTTTTTAACATAAGAAATATTCTAGAACTTCGAATTAAACGACTCAAATCTTTGTATTAGCAAATAAAGTTTTTTACATCAAGATCCAAGGTAATGCATTGCAAACATATGGCTAACATCTTACTAATTTGAATTAATACTTAATAATATAAATAATAATAATATTAGGCCTAATTGAGTTAAGGAAGCAAACTGTATCAATATCAATTGCTTTCTAGATTGTTCTGCAACACGTTTTGAAAAAAATAAAGCATCTTTTCCTCTTGTTTTTTTTTGGTGTAAGAAAAAAAATTAGATCTCCTGGTTATGCTATATTTAGAAACTTTACAGGTAAAGTGAAAGTAGTAATATATCTGGCTGGTGAACCTTCCCGTAAATGTATCCCTGTTATATTTGTTTGATGTCATTTTTTAATCTTTTATTAATATGATGAAACTAATGAAAAATTCCAGACCCTTGAATATTTATTGGACAGATGGCATGTAGTGGATCGTTTATCACTGGACCAGAGCGGCTCCCGATAATTTGGGTCTAGAAATAGTAAAGGTTTATGACAAAATCCAAAAAGAGCGGGACAAAGCATAACAGTAACAACCCCTCCGGTTGTATGTGTCTGAACGCTAAGACTACTTCGTTGCATGTGGACTGTGAATTGAAATCGTAGACAAATCAATCAGAAGAAGAAAGGCAGAAGCAAAAAAAGAATGGTGCACAGTGCCTATGATTCCTTCGAACTCCTCAATAATTGTCCCACAAAAATCGATGCCATCGAATCATACGGCTCAAATTTACTCATCGCCTGTTCCGATGGATCGCTTCGCGTTTACGGTCCGGAATCCGCCGTTTCCGATCAATTTCCGCCGTCTGATTTCCACTCCCTAACCTTAGGGCTTCATCAAGAGCGATACGTTCTTGAAAGAAGTGTGAATGGATTCTCCAGACGACAAATGCTAGCTATGGAGGTTCTCGTATCGCGAGAACTTCTGCTTTCTCTCTCGGAGTCCATAGCGTTCCATCGGTTGCCCAATTTGGAGACTTTGGCTGTGATAACTAAGGCTAAAGGTGCAAATGTATACTCATGGGATGATAAAAGAGGGTTTCTTTGCTTCGGCAGGCAAAAGAGAGTTTGTATTTTCAGACATGACGGTAATGACTTGAATTGAAGCTTAATTGCGATATTTGTCAATTGAATATTTTACATTTTTGTCATGGTAATGCATTTTCTGGTGATTCTGGATGAGTGGATGCGTACTTCTTCAGTGTGTCCTAGATGTGAAAGGAAGTACTTGTCCTTTGGCTGATCATTTTATGATGTTACAAACATAATATGGAATTATGCTTTCCCACTGTAAAGATAATGGTTAAATGTTTTAAAAGGATGCACTTGATTATTTTTTGTCTCTAGTAAGTTGAGACATACCCCTTCAAACTAGATAACCTTTTGCGCCTCTTTCGAGTGATTTTTAGGGGTCCGAATTAGCTGCTTTACTTGTTCTTGCTACTAAAGATATCTACTGTATTTTTTTGTCCCATTGTATATGACAATATTTGATTGGACATAAAGATATCAACTTGATTTGTATCTTATAATAATGAAAGTAGAAAAACAATTATTATAAGGGCTGACATGATAGTTTGATATATAAAACATCAGATACCTTTGAAAAATTTAAACAGTTTAATAATTTGAATGTTTAAAAGTTGTACTGAAATGGAATGATACAAACATTTTTTGACATCCAAAAATAGGAGTATTACATAAGTTCTTTATTACTTTTACTTTAACACAAGTTCATCAATGCCCGTAATTTCTTTCTCCTTGCAGTTGGTGACTTTCAGGTTAATTGATCAAAGCACTTTGGCTATTGATGACTAGTATTTTTCTCATGCTATAAGAATTCTGTTACTGTAATGTGATTTTTATCTGTATCTTCTACAGGGGGAAGGGGATTTGTGGAGGTGAAAGAATTCGGAGTCCCTGACACAGTCAAGTCGATGTCATGGTGTGGTGAGAATATTTGCTTGGGGATTAGAAGAGAGTACATGATATTGAATACCACCAATGGTGCATTGTCTGAGGTGTTTCCTTCAGGGAGGATCGCCCCACCTCTTGTGGTGTCTCTTCCCTCCGGAGAACTTCTTTTGGGAAAGGTAATGTTGTCACTGTCATTATTACATTGAGTTGGTTGGCCTTATAGTTTTTGTCACACTCATGCACACAACACTATGACCTGATGGACCAAGGTGGGCCATCTAGTGTTGTTACTTTCAAATTCTTACCAGAGCCTCAATGAATCCATGGAGCAGGGAAAATCTGCTTTTACTTCTTATACTAATTCATTAGTATGATGTACCCTCTATCCTTAATCCCTGGATACAGTTGTTTCTGTAGAATCTATAGTCTACTCTATGACTTAGTTGATGAAGCCCTTGTGGATGATCTCTTACTTTTCTCGAGTCAAGTCCTGATCTTTAAAAACTAGCTGTACTCCCATATGATATTAAGTGTTGTTTCAGGATAATATTGGTGTCTTAGTTGACCAAAATGGCAAGTTGATTCAAGAGGGGAGGGTTTGTTGGTCCGAGGCTCCTGCAGCTGTTGTTGTTCAGAATCCCTATGCAATAGGCCTCTTACCACGGCATGTTGAGGTAGTTTGAGTGTTTAGCTTGTTAAGCTGTTCTGTTTGTTCTTTATTAGGTATAAATAGTCTGGAATGATAACGCAGTTTGATCTTTTGGAATATTGCAGATACGTTCTCTTCGTGTTCCTTATCCTTTAATTCAAACAGTTGTCCTTCGGAATGTTCGCCGTGTTGTTCGAAGCAACAATGCTGTTATTGTTGCTCTTGATTATTCCGTTTTTGGCTTTTTTCCTGTTCCTCTGGGTGCACAGGTAATTATCACTCTGAAAGCTTTAGTTTAATATCATGTTGAAGTTATCTTGCTTATGCTTCTAATCCAGTATTGGAACTGTAGCACATCATGTCTCCTTGTAACTAAACATTTTATTTTGGAGCGACTGAGGCTTGTCATTAAACTGAGCTGAGAATGCCTTAGACACTCATATGGATGCCTAAGTCTTGCAAAATAAATCAATATTGCAAGTTGTACCTGATCTTGATTAATGTTGTTGAGACCCGCATGAGCCACAATAATATTTTTTAAACTTTTACTTATCAAAAATGATGAGTTTAGCTTACAGTTTTATGAAAAAAGTTAGCGAAAATATATGTTGACTGAGAATATTGCCCAATTTAGATAAAAGAGAAAAATGCAGCATATTGTCCAAATACTTATGCTCCCCGTCCCTTTGTATATTATATTGTTTTACTTGGAGTATTAACTATGAAGTTTGTTTGACTTGTATATAACATTCATGTGGTCGAAGAAAAGATCAAATTAAACGTTGGATTTCATTTGCACAGCTGGTTTAATTGAAAAATCATCAGAATGTGATTTAATTTAGTTTTCAATGTTAAATACTTAAATTTCGGAAGTTTCCCAAAGTGAAAACTCTGTAATATATATACCTCAGAAATGGGGCTTTAGTTATTACCGTTGTATTTTATCTTCATGATTTACCATCACTGAAGTGCCTAAGTCAATTACTATTAGTATCTTGCTGAGGGAATGGAGATTGGAGGATGTTAGTGTTAGAAGCAGTATGGATGTTGGAAAAACCTGGGAGAGTCTGATCCCACTGGATCCAGGGTATTTCTTGTTCATAGAAAAAACTGCTTCTTCTTTCAGAGAATTGTGAGTGTGATTCCAACTTGTCTCTATAATGCAGATTGTGCAACTAACAGCATCTGGAAACTTTGAGGAAGCCTTGGCTTTGTGCAAATTGCTACCACCAGAAGATTCAAGTCTTAGAACTGCAAAGGAGCAATCGATTCATATAAGGTCATTCCCCCAGCCCTGCGTTTAAGGAAATTTGAGCTAAATTTCTGGTCAATGGCAATAGTATCTCATCTAGATCATTTTCAGAGCCTTCTTGGTGTTTATACTAATGAAAGTTTTACTTAATCTGAACCGACAAAAGCGCCCCCCCCCCCTCCCCCGCGCCCATGCCAGGGCATTTAACCAATTTTTATGTTAACGCTGCAGTTCAATGGTGATAGTTTCTTGTTAAGTCGTAGTTAATTAAATTGAAATTTCTTGTATGACGTGATAGCGTATACATGTTTACATTTAGCACAAGTTACAAATAAGTAAGCTCTAGTGAGGGAAGCTGAATGTCTAAACTGAAAGTTCAAAGTATGCTATGAAGTCTTGATTGTGAAGCTTCTAAATCAAAACATCTGTACAAAGTTCTATGAGAATCACTGAGGCCAAAATTTTCAAAGGTTAGGAGATGCTAACCATCTGTTATTCCATTGTGGTGTGGCATATTGATTATCGTGTGTAGCATGAAACATGTTTGGGGTTGATCATGTGATGCTTGGTTGTGTTAAAGACATACTGTTTAGGTGGAAGTTCAGAAGAAAGAGGTAAAGAAGTAGAGCATGGGAATCACATTTGGAGCTTATGTGGACCATATTAGAAGAAACAAAGGAGCATTTGAGGGAGTTAAGAGTCTTTTGTACTAAATAGTGGAATTTTTTGGACATATTTTTGGTGCGTTAATGGTATTCCACTTAGTATTAGTGATTGGGTGCTTTTAGTAGAAAGTCATGTTTCATATGAAGTACACTTCCCTCTTCAATCAATAAATTATTTTGTTTTTGATAAAGGAAAATATTAATTGATTTATCACAATAAGATCACTGGTGCCAGAAGAAAGAGAAGTTTTAGTTAACCTTTACTTGGTTCTGGTGTATTGGCAATGTATGTGTAAGAGTTTTGACATATGACTATAGTTGGTTTATTTCGCCTCTGTCTCAAGTTGTTTCCTTGTTGCATTCTCACCAACTTTGAGATTTTGCTTATCTTATCTTCCCTGGAATATCAGTTTATACTTTTTGTCTCGGGCTTCTCAATGGGTTTGATAATGTGGGATCTAGCTAGATGTGTCACATTTCTTGATAAAGCTAGACTATATAGAAGCTATATTGGAAACTAATCCTTATTTTAATAAAAATTCACATTTTTTTCCATTGGACAGGAATAATGCATAGATAATATTGCCATAAACTTATGTGAGATGTTATGTTTGCTAGAAAGTTTTACGTCATCTAGTGTAGCACATATGAGTAGGAAGCACTGACAGCATACTGGCTTGACCAGGAAGCTATCCTGGCTCTACTTTCTAGTATGTTCTCCCTTTTCTTCTGGTAAAAGTTGAAATATGAACAACAGTCAAGGGTGTAGCCTAGTGGTCAATGAAATGGAAAAAGCCCTTGGAGAACAAGGTTCAAATTCCAACCAGAGAAGAAAAAAAAAACATTAGGTGATCTTTGATAAAAAAAAAAAATCATCAGGTGATCTCTTCTCATCTAGTTAAACTTTGGTGGACTCGATATTTGTGCTGGTAGGAGGTAGAAGGTAACTTAGAATAGTCAAGGTGCGTACCAGCTGGCACAGTACCACCGTTTTGAAAAAAAAAATTGAAATATCAACATTGATTGGCAAGAAGTTAATAAAACTTGTATCTTATTAACACCTTTACCTTATATAAAAGAAAGAAACTTGCGTCTTATCTATTTTCATTTTCTTTTCATTTTTTGTAGCTTCATAAGTTATTTTCTTTGAAAAAAGGAAAGAAAAAGAAAGTGCTGAAACTAATTACATGAAGAATGATAACAAGTCTTTGATACAGATATGCGCATTTTCTATTTGAAAATGGGAGCTATGAAGAAGCAATGGAACATTTTCTGGCATCTCAAGTTGAAATCACTTATGTGCTCGCCTTATATCCATCAATTATTGTTCCGAAATCATCTTTCATACCTGAACCACAGAAATTTGTTGATGTCGCGGATGCACCATGTCTCTCCCGAGGTTCCTCTGGTCTATCAGATGATCTGGACTCGACGCCTTCAAATGTCTTAGAATCTGATGAAATGGATATAGAATCCAAGAAAATGAGTCATAACACTTTGATGGGTCTGATTAAGTATTTGCAGAAGAAGAGATATAGTGTCATTGAGAAAGCCACAGCTGAGGGAACTGAGGAGGTGGTTTCAGATGCTGTAGGAGATAATTTCATTTCCTATGGAACTACCCGGTCCAAAAAACCAACCAAGGTAACTTTTCTGTTTTCTATCTTATGCCCCATCTGTTAAAATCGCCCCGTGACACCATCTACAGTGTTTTGGAGAAATTATTTTTAAGGTCACAATCAAAAGGCAAAGTTTTGACATTAAGCAGATCTCTTCTTGGTAAATGTGACTAGCAGTGTATTTCAGTATTTTTGAGCAAAGCTTTCTAGAAATTCCAAAGACTCCATATGGGGAATTTTATCCAGGTGGTCATGTTGTTTAACAAGCAGCCCAAATTATATTAAGCTGTTTAACATAGACATTTCTTTGCATCCAAGTGTAAGTACCTTTCCGGCTGTTTGTGTGTTTGAAGTATTTAAATACTGAAAACCATATCAGAAAGAAAAACTTCCGTTAGTCCAAAATACTCGGATTGATTATTCAAGCTAGATCATTTATATCCTTCCGACAAATACTGTTTCTTTTGTATCTCCCAAAATTCTGAATGTCAGGGAGGTAAGTTCTGATTCTGCTATTTGCAAAAGTACTGGCTTATTGTAGTTGAGGTCTACTGAATGGAGAAACCACTTAAAAAGGGAAAAATACTAATGTGTCTCAAAGAGCCGTTGGTACTGGGGTAATTCTTTGTAGCTGTATTAATTGTTACCTAATTTACATCTAAAATGTAGCTTTTTTGATCCATTTAGGGAAGAGCCCATGCTCCAATCACTTCCGTCGCTAGGGATATAGCTGCAATTCTGGACACTGCACTTCTTCAAGCTCTACTTTTAACTGGACAGTCCTCAGCTGCTATAGATTTTCTGAAAGCCCTCAACTATTGTGATGTGAAAATATGCCAGGAGTTCCTGCAGAAAAGAATGCAGTATGCTTGTCTGCTAGAACTTTATAGAAGCAACTCAATGCATCGTGAAGCACTGAAACTTCTCCATCAATTGGTAGAAGAGTCCAAGTCAGAGCAAATTCCTTTAGAGCTTTCAACAAAATTCAAGCCTGATATGATCATTGAATATCTCAAAGTATGCATCTTTATCTACTTTTATTTCTTTCCTTTTGGATTTTAACTACTCGTAAAGTGTTTGGATCAGCTATGTTCAAGTTTGGCGGGCAGTATGAGTTATGGGTCCATGTCGAGGCAGAATTCAAGCATAATCATGAGTTGCCAACTTCACCTTTGCGGAAAGGATTGTCAAGATTTCAGACTGATATGTCTAGGAGTCTATTTAAGGCTTCTTTTATAAATTAAAAAAATATCTTTGTACATGTACATTTCTGGAAACTCCTGGGTTCTTTTCTATTGTAAACTGCATTTGTGCTCACCACAATGTAAAGCAATTCTCTCTGCAAGGCATTTTATGGAACAAAGCTTCGTCAATGCAGTTATTATGTCAATTCAGTAAATATACACCTGATTATTGTCTTTCTGTTTTGGCAGCCCCTTTGTGCAACAGACCCCATGCTTGTCCTGGAGTTCTCACTGCCTGTTCTTGAAAGCTGTCCTATGCAAACCATTGAGCTATTCTTGTCTGGTAACATTCCAGCAGACTTGGTGAACTCTTACTTAAAACAGCATGCTCCAAACATGCAGGCGACATATCTGGAACTCATGCTTGCCATGAATGAAAATAGCATCTCCAGGAATCTGCAGAATGAAATGGTAGGGCACTTGTTCATCAGTCTGGTTTTTCTGTAGCTTCACTCTTTCTTTCCCCTTTGTACTTTCTATTGCTCAAAATCTATGAAAGCAACATTGCTTCAAGTGAAGCAAGAAGGCTGGAGGTTCTTGATATGGCGAAAAGAAGCTCATGTTTTCTAGGATCCTTTCAACTCAAAGCTGGATCGAGAAAATTGAGAACAATTTTCTCGACTCCGAAACTGTTTATCAGTGGATAAATTTGTGCTTCAATTCCATCCTTCTGATTTAAATGTTGAGTGTCTGTGACTAATAAATACGCTTAGTAACCTTGTGGCAGGTGCAAATTTATCTCTCGGAAGTGCTTGATTTGTATGCTGAACTTAACACCCAGCAAAAGTGGGATGAGAAAACATATTCTCCGACAAGGAAAAAGCTATTGTCTTCTTTGGAGAGTATCTCTGGATATAACCCAGAGGTGCTGCTGAAGAGACTTCCACCAGATGCTTTGTATGAAGAACGAGCAGTTCTGTTGGGGAAAATGAATCATCATGAACTTGCGTTGTCTATTTATGTGCACAAGGTATTTTTTCCACTTCAACTGCACATAACATTCTTTTTGGAGTCTTTTCGCTGTATGTTATTGGCTAGTATGCATTCCCTAGTAGGGGCATTGCATTGGTTATGCCATCTTTTTTCTCATTGACCATACATGTCTAATTCTATGAATTTTGATGGTAGGCATTGAAGTCTTTTCAGTTGTCTCTTTGTGTTGTATTTACCAGCTTGAGTTGTGGGTGTTCTTTCATACTAAAGTGAATTGCTGTGTTTGATTGATAGCTTCACGTTCCTGAACTTGCACTGTCCTATTGTGATCGGGTGTATGATTCAGGACTTCAACAACATTCAGCAAAATCATATGGAAACATTTACCTGACTCTACTGCAAATCTATCTAAATCCTATGAAGACAACGAAAAATTTTGAGAAGAAAATTACTAATCTGGTATCATCTCAGAGCCCTGGGATTCCAAAAGTTGGTTCAGGAACTACAGCAAAGATAAAAGGAGGCCGCTCCAAGAAAATTGCTGAAATTGAGGGCGCTGAGGACATTCGATTCAGTCCAAGTGGCACTGACAGTGGTAGGAGTGATGGAGATATGGAAGATGCTGCTGAAGAAGGAGATTCTACTATTATGCTAGATCAAGTTCTTGATCTTTTGAGCAGAAGGTGGGATCGGATCCATGGGGCCCAAGCTCTGAAACTACTTCCAAGGGATACGAAGCTACAGGTAGAAAACCATATGAATGTGATGGTATAATGAGTTAGATGAAGAAGTTTGTTGCTGTTTTAAATTTTAATCAAAATTTGGCTGAAGAAAACAAGCATTATTTTTTGCTTGCAGAAGTGATTCTCTCAGAAAAGAAACTAGAGACCGTGTCCGCTATATCATCATGGCACATCCCCCATCCCCAGCCAAAAACCAAAAAAATGTCTCACTAGAAAACAAGCTAAGATATCTTTTCAAGAGTGAGTCCTGTTAACAAGTCCCAAATTCCTAAGGCATTGTTTTTAGATTGGACACTGTCGTTAAACTGTATATTAGATATTTCCAACCATATTACATTTAAATCTTTACTTTGAGATAATACACATACACATTAAGAAAGCTGTAAGGTGAAGTTTGTTTCGATTTGTCTTTCAAATGGTCAAGTATATCGAATTGTGTATTTGAAACAACTATGCCAACTAAATTACTATCTAATGCTAGTCCACATGCACTGTTATGTATCGTGTCTGTCAGCTTATTGCTGATTCTCTTTGGACAAAGAATTGGTTCAGTTTTTCTTATGCTCTCTCCCAGCATCAAGTTATAATGAGAAGATTATGTAGCAGAGCCTTTATGATTTTCTAAAAGTTCGTTTTGGCATCATGCAGAATTTGCTTCCATTTCTTGGACCTCTTCTGAGGAAATCCAATGAAGCGTGTCGGAACTTTTCGGTGATAAAAAGCTTGAGAGAAAGTGAAAACCTACAGGTAAATTTTATACGTGGTCATACCAATCAATTACACACACACACACATTTTCTTTACTGATATGCGAATCATCCTTATTTTTTCCATCTATTTTTCTGTATTATGGTAACCGCCAATCATCATCTTTGCAATTCTATTGTTCGAGTTTATGTTAGCGAATGCAAATTTGATATTAATCCTGGGAGTATTTTATTTCTACGACTAGATTGTTTACTACAGCTGTGGTTTAGTATTTGTTGTCTCATTATAAAGCTGTGTGTACGCAACAGGTCAAAGATGAACTGTATAGCCAAAGAAAAGCAGTCTTGAAGATCACAAGTGATAGCTTGTGTTCTCTTTGCAACAAGAAGATCGGGACCAGTGTCTTTGCAGTGTATCCTAATGGTAAAACAATTGTGCACTTTGTTTGCTTTAGAGATTCACAGAATATGAAGGCAGTTGGAAGAGGCTCTCAGTTGAGGAAAAGATGATAATGGGAAGTTGGATTTGGATTAACTGAGTTTTTTTGGTTGCTGTATGTGTGGCATTGATCGCGCAGTTCTTCTTGTTAGTACCGTTTAACATGTTCTGCGGCTTAAAGTTTTAATCTTGTGCTCTCCGTGTTCTGGTGTGTTTGCATGATTATTGAATGTATACCAAGAGATATGAAACGTGGTGGTGGTACACACGTACAAGCAATAATGACAGTGAATGAGTAATACACATGTTGTATATTATTAGTATGTCATATGTTGACGTAAAATCTGAGGTTGTGTAATGTGAGTCTGTACTGAAAAAATATTGAAGCTAGTATTGGAGGTGTTTATGAAGAGCGTCTTTGAATGCAGTGTTTGTACCAACTCAGATTGTGAATGTTCAATTAAATGCAATGATACACAATTTTCTTTGTTGTTGGTATTTCCATGTTAAAGCAAAGAGCGTTTTACTTGTTTGTTGGGCAACTCAGATTTGGACATCAAAAAGCTTATTACAAGAATTGCAGCAGCAGCTATCCCTACAACACCTGTGCTTGAACTGAATGCGAACCCTTTTTCTTGACGTTTGATGGCGGCAGGCCAGAGTTGGAAGGAAAGACCTTGAGATGGGAGTTGCCTGATGGCTATGTTGGAGTAAAATGGATTGGAGAAAATAGACTTGTTGCTGCTGCTGAGGTGCATGATTCGCTTCTTTGTCTTCGTAGCAGAAGCATACTGAAAGGATTGAGGTTGTCTGTGTCAATGTCTCCGTTGATGGAGTAGTCATGTGACAGGCGGCGCTCCCGGGGTTCTTGAAGGATTTAGAATCAAAGCCTTTTTCAATAGATGGTAATAGGTAAATGATATTACCGAAAATATGATATAAAATTTGTCAAGTTGCCAAAAATAGCTTGAAGACAGTAGTGAATAAAAAACACCAAATCACAACCTGTTGATTGTTCTATCTTAGTAGGGTGAATATGAGAGTAATTCTAGGGTGAAATATTTTTTATGTATAATTTTGGTATCCGCGCCAGAGTTTAGTGGTCATTCAAAAATAGCTACAATTTCTCTAGTTGAAATATAAACTGTAAATTAATTGGTGTTTATGAAGCTCATCCAAAATTAAGAAACTTTGTGATCACGTCCAACTATGCCTTATAAAAAGGACTAAGCAGTCGTTGCAAATATAATTCGGGTATTTAGCCCAAAGTCGAATCCCACAGGAAATTAACCTATCAATTACTTTTGCCAAACTCACTAAATTCTTCGTAATCAACTTCCCAGATGTTTTGAATAACCATTTGTGATATTTCTACTAACTATGACTGAATAAGATTAGTCGAACTAAGAGTTAACTAAGACTGAGTTGTAAACAAATAAGAGAAGGGTCTAAGGTTGTGATTTCCCCTATTGATGGACTCCCTTTATGCTATGTGTCGTATAGATTTTTCTAATCTTCTCTATCGATCATGATCATTCTTACTACCGTAACTCTTGATGAGTGAAAAAATGAAAGAAAAATAAAATTTTTAAATTACACTTTAAAATAGTGTAAGCGGTCGATTGTCAAATATAATAACCCAACTAGGTTGGGGTCGAATGCCACAGAGAACAATATGTAGGCGATTAGGAATGTAAGAGAATTATCACTTATCATGCAACGCCAAACACTTCATGGCATCATTTCCCTGAAAGTCGAACAATACACACCATAAACGACCTAATGTTATCATTAAAAGATGCAAAATTTAGCGAAAAAGAGCTAAGATGAGTGGTAAAATCACCACTCATCAGCACCCCCAACTTAAAGCTTTTGCGTGTCCTCAAGCAAATCAAAACCAACAACTCAATGAGGTTCTACCATTTAAAGAACAAGTCGTATTGCTATCATTTACAAATCACATTCTCCAATTAAGCATTATACTTATGGATTTGGTTGGTACTAATAATTAGGTTCAAGTATGCATCTTACCCGAATAACTCCCTCATTCAAAAACAACTTCAACAAGTGCAGGAGGGTTTCAAAATAATCAAGTGACAAGAATAAGCCTCAAGGAGTGACTCAAAAGCATTGTTCTACTATATATACTCAACTCATTTATTTCCGGATATATCAATTTCACCAATCCATCCTAATTCATGTGCCCTCCCAAGAAAGAAAGTCCCAAAATCACCATATTTACAAGAATAACACAAGGGACAAATTCACAAAGACACTCACTCTGACAAAGAATTTCAAGTGTTACAATATATCATGCCATAGGCTTGCCCTTATTTTAATTCATCGCCTTTTCAAGAACATTCGGTTGGAGATCCTATAAGGACTTTTTAAGCTTGTAATGTAGGTTTAGGGAAGGTTCAGATAAATATTTGGAATACAAGTGACTACACCCTCCTTGAACACTACTCACATTCTTCTTTCTTGTTGCACTTTGTTTCTTTTCAAACCACATAGCCCTCTTTGGCACCTAGTAACCAACATATAACCACCTTAAATACCTCTCTAATTTTTCTTCAAGGGTCCATATTTATATACATACAAGTATTTCTCTTTTTTTTAAATATATTTTTCTTTTAGAGCTTGAATAATTTCATGTGAACACGTTGAAGTATAGGTTCCTACACTCAATATACAACCTTACCAATTTTCAACTTGACACCACACCCCCAACTTAGGCTTTTAGCCTCATTCTCAATGTTCAAGGAGGGACGGGTTCAAAAGAGGGAATTATTTTACAAAATAGAAAAGGTTTGTAATGGGGTGACCAAAGAAAAGGTTAAACGCTTAAATAGGGTAACTAGTGATAACATTTATGCAATGGTAAGCTTGAAAGGCAAAAGAGGTTTTTCAAATAACACAAAGAATGACTAAGGTCATTTCTCCAACCAACCGTAATTATCATTAGCATTGAAAGACCAACCGGGAAAGTTCTAGATGATGGAGTAAACATAAGAATTATTTACACAAACTCTAATACACATGGCACATGAACTAGTCAAGATGGATCAAGTTCACTTCCTAATAAGAGCATCTAGAGCAATATCATGCAAACTAGTGGACAAAGAGTCACTAAAAGAGCCAAAAATTTATCACATAAATTATTCTTTACCCTGTAACTTATTATTACATATATATATATATATATATATTAAGAACATACGCGAGGTTACCAACTTCTATTAAGAACAGACATGATAATCATATGCGAGGTTATTTTATACCTTTTCATGAATCAGCAGTTTAAACTAGGCGTAGTTAAGTAAATGTAAACGAAATCCTAGAGCATGGTATCTAGTATGCACACGTGAATGCAGGGTGGCTAGGATATAATTTCAGGATGCACAGGATTCCTAAAGCATGATTTCTAAAATGCACAGAGAATTACAGAGTTGTTAAGCATGATTCATGAATGCACAAGAATATTAATTTCATCACCTAAGGAGCAGGATTTCTAAGTGGTAGGCACAAACATAAATTGAGGTATGTTGTATGTTAAAGTAGTAAACATGAAAAAGCCTTAAAGACATGATATCTAATGCATGTTTGGCATGTTGATCCTAAGCATGGATTCTAATGCAGATATAGGAAATGTAAGCTTAAGGCATGATTTCTACCCAGTGGCATTGATAAAATTATATAACTATCCCCTCCCATTTCACTAGCCATCCCCAATATTTATACAAATAAATATTATAGACCAGCTGAATAAATTACGTAAATAGATAAAGGAAAAGAAGAAGTTAAACTATAGAGAGCCTGAAAACTGGCCCAGACTTCGAGAACTTCAAGTGCCCAAATGTTTCATAGCCTTTCTCATATCCGGGTGTGTCAGAGTTCCCTAAGGACCTCAAGGGATCCCGGGCAGTGCTCACACCCAGATTTTATAACCATAATTGAGTAAGTACAGTGTGGAAGGGCAAACTCTAATGCATCAGAGTTTAGAGGGATCTCATAGGGATCCCTAAGCAGTCACACATTAGAGGGGCAGAACTTAAATATCTAAGAGTAGAGTGAGAGTGCTTGACATAGTTTTGAAAAGATTGAGTAGGAAAACAATTTGAAAAGAGACTTGTTTGAAAGATTTTGTAAAGAACTACAAAGTTATGTAGTAAAACAGTTTTTGAAAAGAGAGTAGAGCAGCAAGCAACAGTCCAGACATAGCACCCAAAACAGGTTCATACACATCCAAAGAACACAGAACCAAGGCAGGTTCAGCAACACCAAACAGGGGTAATGGGGGATTGGGGACACATAAGGCACATAGGTAAGAACATAGTTTCAGGAACACTTACGTACAGAATCAACAATATGCTAGGAGGCATCTAGGGATCAAGGATTTAGCATAAACTTTAGGATTACTCAGAACCGAATAACATAAGGTACAAATCGTTTTGCCATAGAAAAGTTCATGCCAATAATCAGAGAAGCATAAGTAAGGCAGAATCATATTGAGGTATACTAAAAGGGGGATAGCATTTCATAAGCATGTTGAGTCTATGGGAGGGGAGTACATAACATGCTAAGTGAACAACAGTGCAAGTAGGTCAAGTGCATACATCACAACAAAACCATAGGTAAAAACATATTAGAAACATGATGAATTGAAGTACTAAAAGAAACATATTATTTTTGAAACTCAAACTAAAATTAGGACATACCAGTATAGGAGATAGCAAACACAAAATGAAGAGTAAGGGGTAGAATAATCAGCTTTGGCTTGCAGCCGGCGGATAATAGCAAGTAACCAGAAGGAGAGCAGAAGAGGGTATTTGTGTATACGCGAGAGTTTTGAGCAATGTGTTCGTGTGTTTGATAATGAATACTAAGGTACTTATAGTTTTAAAACAGGCAGAAGAATAAGGTAAAAATAATAGTTCAGCAGTAATTATAGAAGTATATACTAATTAGAATCAAATTTGTGTAAAGATTTCCCTTAATTATGGAATCATACTCAAACGGTAATAGACAGGTGATAAAATAAGGAAAGAGAATCGTATGAGGCTGAGTATAGCCAATTAAGGAAACAACATAGGTATAATACAAGTATATCACATGTAAATGAGACTAGATTCATCATGCTTTAATTAAGGAAAATGCTTAAAATCAGCTAACAACATAATTGACCACAGAATAAGGTCAGAAAATATTTCAATAGTTAAATCAGTATAGAATATTACAAAAATCAGTGAAGGNCATAATTGACCATAGAATAAGGTCAGAAAATATTTCACAAGTTAAAATCAGTATAGAATATTACAAAAATCAGTGAAGGATCAATCACAAAGATTCAGGGATTCACAAGTAGCACTGATTTAGCATAACCTTGTGAGAATAAGCATAATAAACATAGATAAAATCAGAACCCTAAGAAGACAAGTAGGGTAGAAATCATATAAAAATTAGGGATTCATATAGAGCATAGTCCAAATTAACAGACTGAACATGATGTAGGCAGAATAAGTGAAGAATCAGAAACATTGATGGACAAAGTAGGATAAAGTCGAAGAAAATCAGAACTAGCACAAATTTCTAGGAATAAACACATAATAGGCAGGAATAGTCGAAGTCAAAAATCCTAACAAGCAAACATAGGGTAAAAATCACAAAATCATAGAGTGTTCATGAGAAACCAGCACACATACAGATTAGGTGAACATATTATCAAAAACAGACTCAGAATCACAGATTAAAACCAAGAAACTTGGGGTTTTCAACATAATAACTCAGATAAAAAGAAAAAACTCAAATAACCGCTTAAACATAGTGAAAATCATAGATTAATACTAAAACCAGAAGGGAAAGCGTTTTTTGAAAAGGGCTTAAGAACCCTAGTTTGAAGATGAAGAGACGCTTTAGAAAATCGGAGATTCTTTAAGAAAACAGAAAAATAACTCAAACTATACCCAGATCTATTGCAGATCTAAGAAATCCAGTGTTAAAATTAGGATTTTAGAGAGAGAACCCAAAGAGAAAGAGAGAATCGGCTTAGAAACCACAGGTTCTAGCCGGAGATGGGAGGATCTTACTCAGATGGCCATGGACGGCCTGAAAATGGCATGAAAGCCATGAGAAGTGAGCACGGACCCCTGGGGGTGGATGAATAACCAACCAGTCCCTTGAGGACCTCAGGGATGCAAGAATCGAGCCATAGAGGCTAGAGGGTAGGGAACCGTCATTGTTACCGACGAACCAGAGAATGGAGAGGGATTTAGGGTTTGATGCAGAGACGATTTGANTGAAAATAAAAGTGGCTAGTTATTAATTACCCAATTAAATAAAACAATTTATAAAATAGCTGTTAATTATAAAAAATGAATTTCATGCGTAGAAAATAATTAAGAATGATTACTTGGTATTTAAAATACAAATGATTAATTTATGGATAAAAGATAGTATAAAATCGTATGATTGAGCTATAATTGCAAAGTTATTGCAATGATAGCCAAAAGGTGCCAATCTGGCTAACTATGAAATAATTTGGTCTTAATAGGACCAAAATAATTAATGAAACCCAGAAATGCTTTTGAAATCATTTTTAATGAAATTTCATAATTATTTATTGGAAATAAAATGCTGGTTAGAATAATACAAATATAGGAAAATTGTGGAAAAATATCAATTACTATTAATACATGATTTTCAAGCTATATATGCAAATTTAAAATATTTTGAGGAAAAATTGGGTATCAATAGCTACCCCTCTTTACCTGGAAAGGATGAAAGAGTTTTGTCGGGTAAAGACATGATGGCCGATTTTGACCGAGCGAAACGGTTTGGAGAGATTTAGCCGCACCGTGGTTTTTGAGCTGCCTACATTTTCCTGATTTTACAGGAATCAAGCTGTATGTAGTTGCGGATGTATCGGCGAAGCATATCGATGAAGTTATCACCAGATGGACACGACCTTCAGGGATGAGCGAATGAACGGTTTGCGGGATATCGAGTTTGATATGGTTGGGAAGACTGGAGAGGGATTGCTCCTACTGGGGTAGCCGCTGCTCGCTTAGTTATCTGCAAATACAAGCAATACAGGCGTATATTATGCATAAATTTAAACATGATGCAAGTTCCCGTTGGACTATGAAAACTATCTTTGGACGGTTAGCGATGACGTCCTTAGACCATGATGTCCTGGGCCATGAATTGCTTAATGAGATTCGCAGGCGATGGAATGATGTTCTCGGGCCATGAAGATGGTACCTCCGAACTATGATGCCTTTGAATAATGATGTGCAAATTCTGAGAGATCCTCAGGCCATGACATGGTGTCTTCCAGCTATGAGGATGAGGCCGTTAGACTATGACGCCTTTGGACAGATTGGCGATATTTCAGCCCATGAGATGCAATAATATGATGTTGACAAGACAGAGCTTAGTCTTGCAAATTAAAGGGCAGAGCTTAGCCCGAAAGAGAAGTGAAGTGAATAATGCTCGAGAGACAGCGCTTAGTCTCGGGGAAAAGGTAAATTGGAGGCAGAGCTTAGCCTCATGCAGATAGGAAGGCAGCGGTTAGCCTTATGCAAAAATGGAAGGAAGAAGATTAGCCTTGTGCAAGATGGAGACAGAGCTTAGTCTTATGCAAAGTGAAGCAGAGCTTAGCCTTATGCAGACGGAAGGCAGATGATTAGCCTTATGCAAATGGGAGGCAGATGATTAGCCTTATGCAAATGGGAGGTAGAGCTTAACCTCGTGCAAAAATGGAGACATAGCTTAGTCTCATGCAAATGAAGGCAGAGCTTAGCCTTATGCAGATGGAAGGCAGATGATTAGCCTTATGCAAATGGAGGTAGAGCTTAACCTCATCCAAGAGAAGGCAAATCTTAGCCTTATGCAGACGGAAGGCAGATGATTAGCCTTATGCAAATAGGAACAAACAACAAATGCTAGTAGAATTTCTTAGCTGGTAATACGTTGTGGTATTGCGATTGTTGCGAGAACTGTGACTAAGGAGCATGTTCGCCCTTTTATGCTGATAGTAAACTTTGCATTTGCGACTGTGTTGAAGTTTGTGACTTCGAAACCTGTTTGTTTTTTATTCCTGCATTTGAAGAAAAATCGTGAGATCTGTAGGTGGGGAAGGTTGGTTTGTATCTCCGCTGGCTTTACTTTCTTCGCTCTGCTTGGTCTGATGATTCTGTTTGTGTCATCGGGGTAGCGTTTGGCTAAACAGAGCTATATTTTGAAAATGTATGCATGATTTTGCAAAGACATAGTATAAAATATGTTTTAAGAAATTTAAATGAACCGACGACCGTGACACGGTTCCAGATGTTGCAACCTTTCATGCTACGGAATTTTGAGGGTCCTCCTCAAAATTCTGCCCCAGTTAGATGGTTGACGATTCTGACCATTGTACATGCTGCGATCGGCTGAACTTGCTTCGGAATTTTGAGGGTCCTCCTCAAAATTCTGTCCCAGTTTCCAATTGCGGGAGAAATGATATTTTTATTGAATTATGACCGAACCCATAGGGCTGCCTATGTATCCCCTCTTAAACGGGAATCAGGTCAGGCGTAGTTCAATTTACATCCTTGAAGAAAAGCATAGAGTTACACATAGTATCGCTTGACTGCATCTGAATTGATTGGATTTCGCCAAACTTCTCCATCCATGTCTGCAAGTATGAGAGCTCCTCCTGTCAATACTCGGTGAACCATATACGGACCTGCCAGTTGGGAAAAAATTTCCCTTTGGCTTCGTCTTGATGTGGAAAGATCTTCTTTAACACTAGCTGCCCCGGTGTGAAATGTCTTGGCTTGACTCTCTTGTTGAAGGCTCTGGACATTCTATTATGATAAAGTTGACCATGACACTGTGGTGTGGTATCCCAGTAAGGCTAATGATAATTTTTCATGCCACTGTTTGTGCTTTTCTATCATCTTTCTCAATATCTTTTTGATGTTCTTGTTGGCGGCTTCCACAACTCCATTCATCTATGGTCTATAGGCTGTGGAATTCTTGTGCTTGATTTTGAAAGTCTTGCACATGGCTTTCATCAGATCACTGTTGAGATTGGATCCGTTGTCGGTGATGATTGACTCCGGAACCCCGAACTGACAAATGATACGGTCACGGACAAAGTCTGCCACGAATTTCTTAATCACTGCTATGTATGATGACGCTTCGGCCCATTTGGTGAAGTAATCAATAGCTACTAGGATGAACCTGTGTCCATTTGAGTCTGTGGGCTCGAGTGGTCCAATAACGTCCATTCCCAGGCGACGACGGCCAAGGTGAGCTTGTTGCATTGAGCTCATTTGGGGATACCTTTATCATATCTGCATGTACCTGACATCGATAGTATTTTCGGACATATTGGATGTAGTCCGTTTCCATGGTCATCTAGAAGTAACCGGCTCTGAGTATTTTCTTTGCTAAGACAAAACCATTCATGTGTGGGCCACAGGTCCCAACATGTATCTCTTCACGTAGTATGGAGGCTTCCTTTGCATCGACACATCTTAATAATCCCAAGTCAGGAGTCCTCATGTACAGGTTTCCTCCGCTGAGAAAGAAATTATTGGACAATCTCCGGAGTGTGTGTTTCTGAGTGTGATTTGCAAGCTCTGGGTACTCTCCCTTTGACAAATATTTCCCGATGTCGTGGAACCATGGTCTCCTATCTGCTTCTTCTTCAATGTGGGCACAATATGCTGGTTGGCTATGGATCTTTACTGGAATAGGATAAAATGAAGTTCGTATCTGGGTTCCGTATGATGGATGATAGAGTGGCCAATGCATCGGCAAACTCGTTCTGAATTCTGGGGACGTGCCGAAATTCTGTCTTTGTGAACCTTTTCCTCAATTCCTGCACATGGTGCAGATATGGAAATATCTTGGAATTCTTGGTAGCCCATTCTCCTTGTACTTGTTGTATTAGCAGATCTGAGTCACCAATTACTGGGAACTCCTGGATATTCATGTCATTGACCATATTGAGCCCTAAGATGCAGGCCTTATATTCTGCCATATTGTTGGTACAGGGAAATCTGAGTTTGGCAGATACCGGGTAGTGCTGACCTGTTTCCGATATCAGGACAGCTCTAATGCCGACTCCTTTGAAATTGGCTGCTCCGTCGAAGAGCATTCTCCACCCGTCATAGGATTCTGCAATGTCTTCCCCTATGAATGAAACTTCTTCATCGGGAAATACGTTTTCAGGGGTTCGTATTCTCCTCCCACGGGATTCTCAGCAAGATGATATTCCAGTGCTTGCCCCTTGACCGCTTTCTGAGTCACATAGACAATGTCGAAATCACTCAGCAGGATTTGCCATTTGGCCAGTTTTCCAGTGGGCATGGTCTTCTGAAAGATATATTTCAAGGGATCCATCCTTGATATGAGATACGTTGTTTAGGCACAGAAGTAATGCCTCAGCTTCTGGGCTACCCAGGTTAGAGCACATCAGGTACGTTCCAGTAGAGAATACCGTGCCTTATGTGGAGTGAACTTCTTACTCAGATAATAAATAGCCTGTTCCTTTCTTCCTGTCTCGTCGTGCTGCCCCATAAAGCAACTGAAAGCTCCATCTAATACCGCAAGGTAGAGTAGCAAGGGTCTACCTGGCTCTGGCAGGACCAAAACTGGTGATGTTGACTAGTATTCCTTGATTATGTCAAAAACTTTTTGACAATCTTTGGTCCATTTTGTAGCAGCATCCCTCTTTAACATCTTGAAGATCGGTTCACATATGACCGTGGACTGGGCTATGAATCGGTTGATGTAGTTAAGGCGTCCCAGGAAACTCATCACATCATTCTTGTTCTTTGGCGGTGGAAATTCTTGGATGGATTTGACCTTTGATGGATCTAGTTCTATTCCTCGGTGGATGACGATGAACCCAAGCAATTTCCCAGCAGGAATTGCGAACGCACACTTTGCGGGGTTTAACTTCAAGTTGTACTTTCGCAGCCTGTTGAAGAATTTTCTCAAATCTGCTGTATGGTTGGTGGCTCTCTTAGACTTGATGATGATGTCATCCACATACACCTCAATTTATTTATGTATCATATCATGGAAGATAGTGGTCATAGCTCTCATATAGGTGGCCCCAGCATTCTTTAGGCCGAAAAACATCATCTTATAACAGTAAACTCCCCACTGCGTAATGAAAGCCGTTTTCTTATTTCCTCGTCCATCCAAATCTGGTGGTAACCAGCAAAACAATCTACGAAATATTGAAGTTCATGCTTTGCACAATTGTCAATCAAGATGTGTATGTTCGGGAGAGGAAATCATCCTTCGGACTGGCTTGGTTGAGATCCTGGTAGTCGACACAAACTCTGACCTTTCCATCTTTATTGGGTACTGGCACGATGTTCGCTAACCATGTCGGATATTCAACTACCCTGAGAACCTTGGCATTGATTTGCTTGGTAACTTCCTCTTTGATTTTCAGACTCATATCAGGCTTGAACTTTATGATCTTTTGCTTTACCGACGGACATTGGATTGGTCGGCAGCTTGTGGGACACAATGGATGTACTTAGACCACTCATGTCATCGTATGACCATGCAGATATGTCTTCATACTCTTTCAAGAACTGGGTGTATTCCTCTTTCTCTGATGGCGATAAATGTATCACAACCCGAAATCCCACCTTCAGGCCGTGATGGCGTTTAATGTTGAACTCGCTAGACAAGCCAAAGTTACTGGTTATTCTAATTTATTCCTTTGTTATTTAGCATTTAAAAAGTGATATACAAGAACAAATAGAAATAAGAACGCGGAAGAAGTGCACTCTAACAACTTAATTAAACAGTATTACCAAAAATCCTTAATAACAACTCCCAAAATCTGGTGTCACAATTTCACGGACTGTCTATGATTGCTACAGATAAAGGTATGAATGAACAAGGTGCTACTGTTTCGGAGATACATAAAGACATGAAAAGAACAGAGATAGGAGGTGACGCCAAGGACTGCGGACGCCTGCAGGACTACCTCAGTGTTGCCTGGTGGACTGAAGGATACTCCCTCGATCAATGCCCACTGGGTCCGTCTCCGTAATCTACACAACATAAAGAAGTGCAGGTGTAACATCCATACGACCGACCCCATGTACTGAGTAAGTGCCGAGCCTAACCTCGGCGAAGTAGTGATGAGGCTGGGACACGACAAATAATATCACATGTGCAGTTTAAATAAAATATAACAGGAAACAACCACAAGAAGTAAACAGTAAGTTCAATAACGGGGAAACATGATGGGGAAAAGGGACATCAAATACTGAAATGACGGAACGAAACAACAGTCTAAATATCCAAAAATAATAATGGGAATTAACAACACGAATTAAATAGTGAAGAGAAACGACACGACATGTCCCCTCGTGCATATTTTTAGCATAATACGGCACAGAAT
>ML378015.1:87400-184902 GCA_005239525.1 Nicotiana knightiana | reverse complement strand
TAGAGCACATTTATCCCAATTCATATGGTGAAAATCACCTAAAGAATTTCCCAAATTCGAGCTCCCTAACTAAAAATATGACCAAATGAACAAACCCTGGGAATTAAATATTTTTGTCCAGCTATTCTACCTCGTTTTGTGTGCTAAATAATCCTGAAACTTGCTTTTGATTCCCCCAATGGATCCCTTGTGGAATTTTAGTCAAGATAGACTTTTGAATCACCCTATTGGCCACATACCTTAATTGAGTTTCTTTTAGAGGTTTTAGACGATCCCGATTTTTAGCGACTTCAATCTATTCTAACAATATAGCAAAATTGAACCCAAAATTAGGATAATAGTCGTAATTCTAACTCATTAGGGTATTTTGCCAATCACTAGGTGGGCATTACTGTTCTTAGGCCTTTTATTAATGATTCCACTATTCTTCTAGCCATTCTTAGTTTACGAACTTCCCTCCCATTCGAGGAATACATGCATGCAGAAACTTTCCTCACCCACACCACATTTATTTCACCAATTATTCCCCTTTTCACTAGACCTTTGAATTTGGAGGGTAGGGTATATGTTCTTACCTCTATAGTGCAGGCCTAAGTTGCTTTTCTTGATAAATCTCCAAATTTCAAGCAAGAATTGAGGGGTATTGGATGAGGATCACCTTCTCACTCTAAAGCTCTTCCTCTTACTCTAGTTATTAGAAAAATGTGATGAAAAATGGCCTAAGGGGGTGTTTTAATGGAATGGGGTCGGGTTTTAAATTAAGAAAATGAGTGCCCCGACATAGGTTTGCGGTCGCATATGCAAACGCATAATGGATATGCGGTCTGCAAAGTATCCGCAGAAATAGCCTCCGGACCTCAGATTATAGTTTCTTTTGGTCTTTTGTACCTCAGACTTCTGTTGTAGCAAGTCACTGCTGTACATAGTATTTTCAGTCTTAGATGCTCATGACAGTTGACTCCAGGTTTTGGGGAAGTGTGTATTTGTTTATCTCTTTTTGATATTTTTAAAATTTGCTAAATTTTGGTGAAAGTATGGGATATATTGATAATCTGAAATGGTTGGCTAGCCTAGTTCCATGATAGGCGCCATCGCGGCCGGCTTAGGATTTGGGGTCGTGACACACATTTTTAAATCATAACACCTAGAAGGTACCTTTCAAATCAAAACCAATTGCTATACAACCAAGCAAAAATATTTTCTTTCCACAACACTTTCGGCATTCAAGGTGGCCTCCTCGAATTACAAACTTCGCCATAACACATTCACGGAAACAATCTCAACTCCCAAAATTATCTAACAAAGATGACAAATAGATACCCCTCATAAGACAATTATCCATTAACATAACCTTCAGTAGTTTCCACGGGAACTGTACACAAAGTATCTCCAACTAACTTCTTAGACACAGACACATGAAAACACATGGTACATGGAGAACAACGATGGGAGGACACCATACTCATAGTTCGGCCTAATGAGAACTACACTTATTTCACCTTCATTATCAATTCACATAACATCTTTAGGGAGAAAATATTGAGGATAACCCGTTCATCCTCTTCAACTCTAAATCTCTATGAGAACACCCAAACTAAACCTTTGATGACCTTCAACAATTACACTAAGATGTGCTATCCAATAAATCAAGTCAGGAATCCACAATTCTGAATATTCATAAAACTCCAGTTTCCATTTTGAAAATCTCGTTTAAAAACATTTATCATTAGAGGCTCAGTGTAAAGAAGAGTGAAAACAGCATCTTCAAAAAAATATAAGACCCCCGGGCACAATATCACTCACAATAAAGCCTCTCGGGCAAGCCTCTCAGTCACTCGTGACTCCACTATCAGTATCTCATGCTCTCACTTAACACTCGTACTCAACACGTACCATGAACACACGCAACTGCTGCGGCGGGCAGCCCGCTCCACTACTATATATATATACATACTGTTGCGGCGTGCATCCCGATCTACATATATAACATATATTGATGCGGCGTGCAGCCTGATCCATATAATAGTCGACTACGCTCACTGGGGTGTACAGACTCCTGGAGGGGCCCATTAAGCCCAAGCGCTATATCTGCTGCGGCGTGCAGCCCGATCCAATATGTATATTGCTGTGGCGTGCAGCTCGATCCAATATGTATATTGCTGCGACGTGCAACCCGATCCATATATAACATATATTGCTGCGGCGTGCAGCCCAATCCATATATATATATATATATATAATCTATATTGCTGCGGCGTGCAGCCCGACCCATATGTAATATACAATATATATATATATATATATATATATATATATATATATAAATATATATATATTGTTGT
Organism: Nicotiana knightiana; assembly: GCA_005239525.1. NCBI lineage: Eukaryota > Viridiplantae > Streptophyta > Magnoliopsida > Solanales > Solanaceae > Nicotiana > Nicotiana knightiana. The sequence continues at coordinate 182,560 of ML378015.1, read as the reverse complement.
GGCGTGCAGCCCGATCCATAGCTATCCTCACATACTCGGTTCTCGGCCTGACTCAGTCACCCTCACAAGCCACTTGGGCAGTTTATCTCAACTTACGAGACTCAGCCCAAAATACTTTTCAGAGTTTTGTGATAATAGTGAAAATAACAACAAGTAGGAAATAAGACTGAGTTCAAAATTGTTCTAACATGATAGTGGTAGAATAGTGTAAAAGCACCCAAACATAGAAAAATACCCCTGAGGGTCTAAATAGGTCCGGCACAAGGCCCCAAACATGGCTCACAGCCCATAAACAAGAATAAACTTGAGAAACAAAGGATACCATAAGGTTTCAAACCGAATACGCGGCTTAATAGTTGCTACGGGACAGACCAAGTCACAATCCCTACCGGTGCACGCCGCCACGCTCGTCACCAGCATGTGCGTCACCTCACTTATCAATCACTCTATCAAATGACAAGGTGTCACACCCTCAGGTTTAGAGTTACAATCGTTACTTACCTCAAAACAACCCAAAAGCTACTCCGCGACGCGCTTGCCCCTCGAATTGGCTCCCAAATGCTCTGAATCTAACCAAAACCGGATTAGTATCATCAATATACGCTAACAGAACAAAACCAAATCGAAAGATACAAAGTTTAACACAATTCTCGAAATTCGGCCAAACTCGAGCCCCGGGCCCACGACTTGGAATTCGATAAAAATCATGAAACTAGAATCCTCATTCCCTTACGAGTCTAGCCATACCAAATTTACCAAAATCTGACCTCAATTTCCCACTCAAAACACCAAAAGAATTTTCAAAATTTTCTTCCCATTTTCCCCAATTTTCCTACTTCAATTCCTCAAATTGCATGGTGGAAATCAAGACAAATTCATGAAATTGAACCAAAAATGATTGAAGAACACTTACCACAAGAAACCCACTGAAAAGCTCGTCCAAAATCTCCTTCCCCCGAGCTCTCTAATGAAAATATTGAGTTATGACCATGAATCCCCGAATTTAGAACTTAAAAACTGTTCTGTCCAGTCCTCTTTCTTCACTGCGATCGCGGAAACTCCCATGCAATCGTGAAGAAAAATGTTGTTGCCCCATCAAATTACACCACGTGATCGAAGACATTCACACGTGATCGCGATTCAACCGGACATAAACCCACGCGATCACAAACCATTATATGCGATCGCGAAGAACAACGACTCAGCCACCCACGCGCCCTTTCAACTCTAAGCGATCGCGACCTCCACCACGCGATCGCATATAAAAAGAATCCTGACATCCCTAGCTAGGCCTACGTGATCACAAATATCCTCCCGCGATCGCGTAGCCACCCGAAACACACCCGGAACACACCCAAGGCCCTCGGGACCTCAACCAAACATACTAACATATCCCCTAACATCATTTAAACTCAGTCGAGCCTTCAAAACACCAAAAACAACGCAAAAATACAAAAATCACATCAAATTCAAGCCTATGAACTTTGAAATTTCTAAATTTCGCCAAAGATGCCGAAACCAACCAAAACACATTCGATTGACCTGAAAATTTGCACACATATCCAAAATGACATTACGAACCTGATCTAACTTCCGGAATTCTATTTCGACACCGATGGCCTATTTTCCACTGCCGACCGAAAATCGCCAAAAACTAACTTTCGCCAATTCAAGCCTAATTCTACGCCGGACATCGAAACTTCATTCCAAACACACTCTTAAGTCCTAAATCACCTAAAGAAGCTATCCGAGCCATAAAATCTGCATTCCGAGGTCATTTAGCAATAAGTCAACTCCCAATTGACTTTTTCAACTATTAGGCTAATTTAAGGGACTAAGTGTCTCAATTCTCACCACGACCACTCCGAACCCAAACCGTCCGACCCAACACAACATAAACATGCTAAGCAATATATGATAAAGCAGAAATGGGGGAAACGGGGCTAATCTCATGAAACCACCGGCCAGGTCGTTACATCCTCCCCCAACAAACGTTCATCCTCGAACGGGTCTAGAAACATACCTGGAGTCTCAAATAAGTAAGGATATATGTCCCGCATCTCCCGCTCGGTCTCCTAGGTGGCATCCTCCACCGGCTGCCCTCTCCACTGAACCATCAATGAAGCTATATCCTTAGACCTCAGCTTTCTGACCTGTCGACCCAAAATAGCCACTGGCTATACCTCATATAACATATCACCCTCGAGCTGAAGTCCAAAATATGAGACGGGTCACCAACATACTTCTGGAGCATCGAAACATGGAACACTGGATGAATACTCGACAAGCTAGGAGGCAAGGAAAGTCTATAAGCCACCTCCCCAATCCTCTGAAGCACCTCAAATGACCCAATGAACCTGGGACTCAACTTTCCCCTCTTCCCGAACCTCATAACACCCTTCATGGGTGACACCTTCAGCAAAAACTTCTCCCCAACCATGAAAGACACATCCCGGACCTTCCGGTCCACATAACTCTTCTGCCTAGACTGCGCCGTGCGAAGCTGCTACTGGATCAACTTCGCCTTACCCAACGCATCCTGAACCAAGTCTGTGCCTAATATCCTAGCCTCGCCCGGCTCAAACCAACCAACCGGAGATCTGCACCTCCTACCATATAAAGCCTCATACGAAGCCATCTGGATACTCGACTCATAACTATTATTATATGAAAACTCTGCGAGTCGCAAAAACTGGTCCCATGAACCTCCAAAATCAATGACACATACACGCAACATATCCTCCAAAATCTGAATTGTACGCTCCGACTGTCCGTTGGTCTGAGGATGAAATGTCGTGCTCAACTCGACCTGAGTACCAAAATCTCTCTGCAAGGCTCTCCAAAACTGAGATGTGAACTGAGTACCTCTGTCATAGATGATAGAAACTGGGACCCCATGCAATCGGACAATCTCCCTGATATAAATCTCTGCTAACCGCTCCGAAGAATAAGTAGTACCAACAGGAATGAAGTGCGCAGACTTGGTAAGCCGATCCACAATAATCCATATAGCATCAAACCTCCTCAAAGTCTGTGGGAGCCCAACTACGAAGTCCATGGTGATCTACTCCCACTTCCACTCCGGAATATCAAATCTCTGAAGCAGTCCACCTGGCCTCTGGTGCTCATACTTGACCTGCTGACAGTTAAGACACCGAGCCAAGAATTCAACAATATCCCTCTTCATCCGCCTCCACCAATAATGTTGTCGCAGATCCTGATACATTTTCACAACACCCGGATGGTTGGAATACCGCAAACTATGGGCCTCAGCCAGAATCAAATCTCGAAGCCCATCCACATTGGGCACGCAAATCTAGCCCTGCATCCTCATGACCCCACAATCATCAATAACCACATCCCTGGAATCACCGCGATGGACCCTGTCCTGAAGGACAAGTAAATGTGGATCATCATACTGTCATGCTCTGATCTGATCATAAAGAGATAACCTAGAGGCTACACAAGCCAATACCCGCGGAGGCTCTGATAGATCCAATCTCACCAACTGACCTGCTAGGCCTGAACATCAAGTGCTAATGGTCGCTGTGCTACTGGAAGGTAGGCTAAACTCCCCAAACTCTCTGCTCTGCGACTCAGGGAATCGACCACTACATTGGCCTTCCCCGGATGATATAAAATAGTGAGTCATAATCCTTGAGAAGGTCCAACCACCTCCTCTGACGAAAATTCAGATCCTTCTGCTTAAGCAGATGCTGCAAACTACGGTGATAAGTGAAAATCTCACAATGCACTCCATACAAATAATGACGCCAAATATTCAAGGCGTGAACAATAGCTGCTAGCTCAAGATCGTGCACTGGATAATTCTTCTCATGCACCTTCAACTGTCTGGACGCGTAGGCAATCACCCTACCATCCTGCATCAAAACCGCTCCAAGGCCAACTCTCGAGGCATCACATTAAACTGTATAAGAACCTGAACTCGTAGGCAAAATCAATACCGGAGATGTAATCAAAGCTGACTTGAGCTTCTGAAAGCTCTCCTCACATTCCTCCGTCCACCTGAACTAAGCACCCTTCTGGGTCAGTCTGGCCATAGGTGCTTAAATAGATGAAAATCCCTCTACGAAACAGCGATAGTATCCTGCCAAACCAAGGAAACTGCGAATCTCAGTAGCTGATGACGGTCTAGGCCAGCTCTGCACCGCCTCTACCTTCTTCGGATTAACCTGAATACCCTCATCGGACACCACGTTCCCCAAGAATGCTACTGAATCAAGCCAGAACTCACACTTCGAAAATTTTGCATACAATCTCTTCTCTCTCAAGGTCTGAAGCACAACTCTCAAATGCTGCCCGTGATCCTCCCGAGATCGGGAATACACCAAGATATCGTCAATGAACACGATGATGAAAGAATCCAAATAAGGCCGGAATACACTATGCATCAAGTGCATGAAGGCTGCTGGGGCATTGGTCAACCCAAATGACATAACCAAAAACTCATAATGACTGTATCTAGTCCTGAAAGAAGTCTTTGGGATGTCTGGCCCCCGAATCTTCAACTGATGATAGTCGGAACGCAAGTCAGTCTTAGAAAATACCCTGGCACCCTGCAACTGATCAAACAAGTCATCTATACGAGGCAAGGGAAATCGGTTCTTCACCGTAACTCTATTCAGCTACCGTTAATTAAAACACATACGCATAGAACCATCCTTCTGCTTTACAAACAACACCGGTGCACCCCAAGGTGACACACTAGGCCGAATGAACCCCTTATCTAGGAGTTCCTGAAGCTGCTCTTTTAATTCCTTTAGCTCTGCTGGTGCCATATGATAAGGTGGAATAGAAATAGGCTGGGTGCCTGGCACCAGGTCAATACCAATATCAATGTTCCTGTCAGGTGGCATGCCTGGCAGGTCTGCAGGGAACACGTTTGGAAAGTCACGGACCACAGGAACCGAATCAATGGCGGAAGTCTCACCACTGACATCCCTCACAAAAGGTAGATACGATAAACACCCCTTCTCAACCATACGCTGAGACTTCAGGTAGGAAATCACCCTGCTAGGCACATAATCAGAAGAACCTCTCCACTCAACCCTCGGACATCCGGGCATAGCTAAGGTCACGGTCTTAGGGTGACAATCAAGAATGGCATGACATGGAGATAACCAGTCCATGCCCAATATCACATCAAAATCGACCATGCTGAGTAACAGTAGGTCCACTCGGGCCTCCAGACCCCCAATAGATATCACACACGACCAATACAGACGGTCCACAAAAATAGTATCGCCCACCGGAGTCAACACATGAACAAATGTAATTAAAGACTCACGGGGCATATCCAGAAAATGGGAAAAATATGAAGAAACATAGGAATATGTATAACCAGGATCAAATAAAGCCAAGGTATCTCGGCAACAGACTGAGACAATACATGCGATCACTGCATCGGAGGCCATAACATCTGGCCTGGCTGGAAAGGCATACATATGGGACTGACCTCCACCTGCTCGACCTTCCCCTCTAGGTCGGCCTCTAGCTGACTGACTACCACCCTTGGTTGCCTGGGTGGGTGGTGAAGTAACTGGAGCTGAAGTCGAAGGATGGCTCTTCAGCTGAGATGGACCTCCAAGAAGATGAGGACACTGCCTCCTGATATGCCCGAACTCTCGACACTCATAATAGCTCCGTGGAGCTGGAGACTAGGACTGAAATGAACCCCTGACGCCAGAATGGCTACTAGGAGAACCATGCATAGAAGACCCCTGAATGGATGGTGCTCGAGCTGCACCCTGGGCTGGAAGGGCACCGAATGAAGAATGGCCTGGCTGAAAACCGCGAGGACCATGCCCCAAAGATGCACCACTATAGGCCGGGCGACCTGACTGAGGAGGCCTGAATGAACGGCCCCTGCCTTGCTTAAACTGACCCTGGAAGGAGCACCACTAGAACCACTCGATCCATGAGGCCTCTTGGCCTCCCTCTCTACCCGCTCCTGGCGGTGAACTGACTCAATATCTCGAGCAATATCAATAACCTGCTCGAATATAATATCTGATACTCTCTCCCGGGTCATGAAAATGCGAAGCTGATAAGTGAGGCCGTCTATAAACCTCCTAATCCTCTCCCTATCAGTAAGGACTAACTCGGTGGCATGACGAGCTAACTCCAAAAATCGCATCTCGTACTGTGTCACTGATAGCTCGCCCTGACACAGCTGCTCAAAAAGCGTGCGCTGCTCCTCCCTGTGTGATTGGGGTACACACTTCTCCAAAAAGATAGTGGAGAACTGCTTCCAGGTGAGGGGTGCTGAACCAACAGGCCTACGCCTCTCAAAAGACTACTACCAAGTGAAAGCAACACCAGAAAAGTGAAATGTAGCAAATGATACCCCACTGGTCTCCAAAATCCCAGCAGTGCACAGCATCCTCTGGCACTTATCTAGAAAACCCCGGGCATCCTCGCCCTCGGCACCACTGAATGTCGGAGGCTGTAGTCTACTAAACCTCTCCAGCCTACGCTGCTCATCATCTGGCATAGCTGGGATCACGAAGCCCTGAACTGGAGCAACCAACTGGGCTGGAACCGCCCCCGATGTCTGCTGACCCTGAGTAGCCTGCTCAGGTGTCCGGGCAACTGGAGTCTGTCTGCCTCCCCCGGCCTGAGAAGTAGCCGCAACGGCCTGAGCAAGGGTGGTACACACCGCAAGATATGAGCCAAGGTCTCCTGAAGACCCGGAATAACAATAGGCACTGCCGGTGCTTGAGCCTGTCCCCCTGGAGTATCTGCGGCGGGAACCTGATCCTGAATAGTAGGGGGATCAACTTATACTGCCCTGGCTGCCGCACGGGCTGGCCCCTACCTCTACCACGGCCTCGACCCCTCGCTGGTCTAGCTTGTGGCTGATCGCCCTGATCGGTGGAGCGAGTCCTCACCATCTGTTAGAGAATGAAACAACAGAAGTTTAGATTTCCAGAATCAATCAAATGGCACGACATAATTCAAGAAAAATGAGATTGTTCCTAAGGGTTCTGCAGCCTCTCGAAGATAAGTACAGACATCTTCGTACCGATCCGGAAGACTCTACTAAACCTGCTCATGACCGTTGAGTCCTATGTAACCTAGGTCCTGATACCAACTTGGCACGACCCCAAATCCTAAGCCGGCCGCGATGGCGCCTATCATGGAACTAGGCTAGCCAACTATTTCAGATTATCAATATATCCCATACTTTCACCAAAATTTAGCAGATTTTAAAAATACCAGAAAGAGATAAACAAATACACACGTCCCCAAAACCTGGAGTCAACTGTCATGAGCATCTAAGACTGAAAATACAAAGTACAACAGTGAATTTATACAACATAAGTCTGAGGTACAAAAGACCAAAAGAAACTATAATCTGAGGGAAGGAAAGGAGGTGAGCTGGGGACGCTGAGCAACTACCTCAATCCTCGAACAACTCCAAGCTCGTCCGGAAATCAACTAGTGGGATGGTACGATACCTGGATCTGCAGCCAGAGGTGCAGGGAGTAAAGTGAGTACGCCAACTCAGTAAGTAATCAATGTAACTAAAAACTTGAGTGTAGTGACGAGCATTTATAAATCGTGTAATTCAATATAATGAATAACAGTGGAAATGAATAAATCAAGTCAGGAATCTACAATTCCGAATATTTCATAAAACTCCAGCTTCAATTTAAAAATCTCATTTAAAAACATTTATCATCAGAGGCTCAGTGTAAAGAAGAATGAAAACAACATCTTCAAAAAAATATAAGCTCCTCGGGCACAATATCACTCACAATAAATCCTCTCGGGCAAGCCTCTCAGTCACTCGTTACTCCACTATCAGTATCTCATGCTCTCACTTAACACTCGTACTCAGCACGTACCATGAACACACGCAACTGCTATTGCGGGCAGCCCGCTCCACTACTATATATATATACATACTGTTGCGGCGTGCAGCCCGATCCACATATATAACATATATTGCTGCGGCGTGCAGCCCGATCCATATAATAGTCGACTGCTCTCACTGGGGTGTACATACTCCTGGAGGGGCTCCTTCAGCCCAACCGCTATATCTACTACGGCGTGAAGCCCGATCCAATATGTATATGCTGCGGCGTGCAACGCGATCCATATATAACATATATTGCTGCGACGTGCATCCCGATCCATATATATATAATCTATATTGATGCGGTGTGCTGCCCGACCCATATTTAATATATAACATATATAATGTTGCAGCGTGCAGCCCGATCCATAGCTATCCTCACATACTCGGCTCTCGGCCTGACTCAGTCACCCTCACAAGCCACTTGGGAAATTTATCTCAACTTACGGGACTCAGCCCAAAATACATTTAAGATTTTTCAAAGCAGTGCGATAACAGTGAAAATAACAACAAGTAGGAAACATGACTGAGTTCACAATTGTTCTAACAGGATAGTGGTAGAATAGTGTAAAAGTACCCAAACATGAAAAATACCCCTGAGGGTCTAAACAGATCGGCACAAGGCCCCAAACATGTCTCACAACCCATAAACAAGTATAATCTTCCGAAACACAGGATACCATAAGGTTTCAAACCGAATACGTAGCTTAATAGTCGCTACGGGACAGACCAAGTCACAATCCCTATCGGTGCACGCCCCCACGCTCGTCACCTAGCATGTGCGTCACCTCACTTATCAATCACACTATCAAATAATGGGGTGTCATACCCTCAGGTTTAGAGTTACAATCGTTACTTACCTCAAAATAACCCAAAAGCTACTCCGCGATGCGCTTGTCCCTCGAATTGGCTCCCAAATGCTCCAAATCAAACCAAAACCGGATTAGTATCATCAATATACACTAACGAAACAAAACCCAATAGAAAGATACAAATTTTAACACAATTCTCAAAATTCGCCAAACCCGAGCCCCAGGCTCACAACTTGAAATTCGATGAAAATCACAAAACTAGAATCCCCATTCCCTCACGAGTCTACCCATACCAAATTTACCAAAATCCGACCTCAATTTCCCACTCAAAACACCAAAAGAATTTTCAAAACTTTCTTCCCATTTTCCCCAATTTTCCTACTTCAATTCCTCAAATTGCATATTGGAAATCAAGACAGATTCATGAAATTGAACCAAAAATGATTGAAGAACACTTACTACAAGAACCCCCACTGAAAAGATTGTCCAACATCTCATTCCCCCGAGCTCTCTAATGAAAATATTGAGTTATGGCCAAGAATCCCCGAATTTAGAACTTAAAAACTGTTTTGCCCAGGCCTCCTTCTTCACTGCGATCGCGGAAACACCCACGCGATCGCGAAGAACAATTCTGCTGCCCCATCAAATTACACTACGCGATCGCGAACCATTATACGCGATCGAGAAGAGCAACGACTCAGCGCCCCATGCGCCCCTTCAACTTTACGCGATCGTGACCTCCACCACGCGATCGCATATAACAAGAATCCTTCCATCCCCAGCTAGGCCTACGCGATCGCGTAGAAGGAAACCAGAAACTCATACCAGCAAAATCTTCCAAGTTTTTAAGCCTAAGAGTTGGTCCGTTGGCCATCCAAAACACACCCGAGGCCCTCGGGACCTCAACCAAACATACCAACATATCCCCTAACATCATTCAAACTCAGTCGAGCCTTCGAAACACCAAAAACAACGCAAAAACACCAAAATCACATCTAATTCAAGCCTATGAACTTTGAAATTTCTAAATTTCGCCAAAGATGTCGAAACCAACCAAAACACATTCAATTGACCTAAAAAGTTTCACACATATCCAAAATGACATTATGAACCTGCTCCAACTTCCGGAATTTCATTCCGACCCCAATAGCCTATTTTCCACTGCCGACCGAAAATCGCCAAAAACTAACTTTCGTCAATTCAAGCCTAATTCTACACCGGACATCGAAACTTCATTCCGAACATACTCCTAAGTCTCAAATCACCTAACAAAGCTATCCGAGCCATAAAATATTCTTTCCGAGGTCATTTACCAATAAGTCAACTCCTAGTTGACTTTTTTAACTATTAAGCTAATTTAAGGGACTAAGTGTCTCAATTCTCACCACGACCACTCCGAATCCGAACCATCCAACCCAACACAACGTAAACAAGCTAAAAAATATATGATAAAGTATAAATGGGAGAAACAGGGCTAATCTCACGAAACGACCGGCCGGGTCGTTACAATGTGCAATTCATGTCTAGATATCATCATAATAATGTAGTGCCTGTAATGATGAGACTAGTGTTATTGATATACTTATTGTGGTGTTTTGTCGAGATGTGGATGTGTTGTTAGGATGGTTTTGGTGGTTCTCTTGCAGGTGGATAGACCTAGTTAGGGGGGAAATGCGGCCGAAATTTTGAAAGATTTGGGAGTTATTCAAATTTGGGGACGTGAGGTATGTGAGAAAGAGATAAATTATGTTAAGTGTTTGGAGACGACAATACTTATCATTCGAGGATGAATGATCCTAAGCGGGGGAGAATGCAAGGTCCCGAAAATTTTTTTTGAAGTAATTTAAGATTTTGTGGTGCCAAGTTAGGCTAATTATATTATTCTATGTGCAGACGAGGGATATTAATATGATGGATATCAAAGGGATATGGTAATAAGTGTACAAGGCATATTATAAGTAATTTGGGGTATAAGGAGAGGCCTAAATCTAAGTCAAGTTGGAAAATTAAATAATAGGCTAAAATTCCAAATGAGTATGCACAAGACCAATCTTTGGACGAGAATATCTACATGTATATAAGGTTTTATATGATTCATATCCTATCAAATAAAATATCTTTGAGCCTAGTTTCTAAGGCTTCAAACCGTTCATCATTTTGACACTCCTACAAAAAGTTATGACCAAATTACCGAAGGCTTGCATAATGCAATTCTACGGCCAATTCTGCGACCGCAGAAACATTCTGCGGCTCGTAGAAGTGGTTATGCGACAACAAAATGATCGCAAACCTGTCCAGTGAAGCCTATTTCTGGGCATCAATTTTGATGTGCATTGTGCGACCCGCATACCAGTTGTGTCATCCATTATGCAACTGTAGACCCAAGTTCGGAGGGTTAATTCTCCTATTTATATAACCCGACCCTATTTTGACAAATAGCCTTTGGGGCTTATTTTGGGGTGTTTTGCAGAGGGTTTAAGAGAGATTTAAGAGCATTTTAGAGAGATAAGGAGGAAACCTAACATTCTAATAACATATTCTTGCACCAATCTTCAAGAATCAAGAAAGGTCAATCGCTAGATTATCATCTATCCGGGTAAGTCCTACTCCTAAGCTTTCATGCAAGAGGTTTTATATATATATATATATATATATATAGAGAGAGAGAGAGAGAGAGGTTGAGAATAGGCCATGCATGTGACAATAGGATGTAGTATGTGGGGTTAATGAACCATTTTGGGTAGTTCTTGTTGAAATTGGTTGGGAAGGAAGGGATTACAATTGTAGAGCTTTATAGTCTATTTTGCATGCTAGGTGTGTGAAACAATTCCTAAGAGAGTCACGCCATGTGAATCCTTGTTGAGAATAGGTCATGCATGTGACAATAGGATGTAGTATGTGGGGTTAATGAACCATTTTGGGTAGTTCTTGTTGAAATTGGTTGGGAAGGAAGGGATTACAATTGTAGAGCTTTATAGTCTATTTTGCATGCTAGGTGTGTGAAAAAATTCCTAAGAGAGTCACGCCATGTGAATCCTTCTAGTTATTATCCAAAACTTTCGATATCTTCCTATAGAATATTATTACTAAAAGTGTTGGGATGTTGTAGTAACTTAAGGAAAGCGCAAACAAGGTATGTTGGCTAAACTTTCTCTCTTAAAAAAGAATTCCATAAATGTTTCCATAAGTTCAAGTATGATTGGCTCAAGATTCCTAATTTCTATATTTCGGGTTATCCCCTATAAACTTGACTGTTTGGAATGAGTTTTATATTGTAAGATATATGTTCAAAGTATGGATTGAGTATTAAAATGTTATGGCTTTAGTCGTGTTTCAAATGAAAGCTAGTATGCCAAATTGTGTGAGACAAACTCGATATGCTTGACTCTAAATTTCTCATATGTGTACCTAAAGTCTTGATTGAAAAGGGTCTTGTTGTTGATAATCTATAAAGATGCTTGAAAAGGAAATAAGAGAACTGGGGATATAGAGTTTCGCCAACATGCCAAGAATTTAAGTAATGATTGTGGCTAGTAGTGGCAATGTAATGGCTACCGAGGGCGCTGCATATTTAATGGATGCAAGGTTCAACAGTAGGCGGCAGTGATCAATGATAGCGGTACGCTCTTTTCAGCTGACTTGGTGAGACCCACTTCATTTCGGGGTAATATATCTTCTATTTCTCATGTACTTTGTGTTTTGAGGTATAATCAGGGCCTTGTTGTTGGCCTTTCCATATTACTCTTCAGTTGCACTTAGAGGCTCCATAGACAGGTTGTGGGTGGTGCTTGATATTGGGAATTGAACTAGAAATGTTGGTATTTGGCAAACAGGTTTTTCATTATATCTATACAATTGTAATATTTTAGAAATTATGGTTGAAGCTTGTGATGACCCAAAGGGTCATCTTATGAATTAGAACTCTATTTCAGTCTCATTAGCTTTAAAAATATTTATTTTTAATTACCTCTATTTGCATGCGCAGTCCGGGCGTGAATCCAGAAAGCCTTTAAGTGAAAATATAAGAAATAAAAACTTTTACAGTTGGAAATTTGATTTTAGTTGACTTTGGTCAACATTTTGAGTAAACGGACTCGGATCTGTATTCCGACGATCCCGGGAGGTCCGCATTACAATATGAGACTTGGGCGTATGCCCGGAATTGAATTCCGAGGTCCCTAGCTTTAGAAATCAATTTTTGAAGAAAATTGTTGTGCTGGATTTTTAAAGGAAATAAAAAAATGAATTAATGTTTGAACTCGTTGGTATTGGGCCTGTATTTTGGTTCCGGAGCCCAGTCCAAGTTTTTTATAATGTTTAAGTGCTATTTGTGAAATTTGGTGGAATTCGGAGTTCATTTGACGTGATTCGGACGTTCGGTTGAGAAAATAGTGAATTTGAAATGTTCTTGAGGAAATCATGAGTTTTGAGGTTGAATTCGTACTTTTAAATGTTATTTTTGTGATTAGATCGCACGAGCAAGTCTGTATGATATTTTTAGACTTGCGTGCATGTTTGTTTGGTGCCCCAAGGGCTCAGGTGAGTTTCGAGTAGGCTACAGAGTGTTTAGACTTAGAAATCTCAGCTGGTGCATGTGGTGTCTGTCACCCGGCCTCTGATCTCGCAATTGCGAGATCAGGCTTCGCAATTGCAAAGCTGACAGAACTGGGAAATGCTGCATTTTTGTTCGCAAATACGAACCAAGCCTGGGAAGACCATGCTCGCAAATGCGCGATTTACTTCGCAAACGCGAAGTCTGCCCAGCAAGCTCGGAAGTCGCAAATGCGACATTTTGGTCGCAATGCGAAGGCAATAGTAATTTCGAAGTGTTCACAATTTCGAACCCTTGATCGCATTAGCGATAACCGCAACTTGTTAAATGGGATTTTAGACAGAATTTTCACCTATTTTTCAATTATCTCAAACCCTAAACCTCCATAGGCGATTTTTCAAAGACCCAAACTTCTCCAAAACATAAGTTAGTGATTTCTTACTAATTCCTTTCAATCTCTTGCAACTTCTAACAATGACATCAACCTAGAATCTAGAGTGTTCATGGAAAAATTGGGATTTTTGGGTAGAACTTAAGAATTTCGAAATCTGGAAATCCATACCTCGAATTGAGGTCGGATCCCAAAACTAATTGTATATCCGGGCACGGGGGAGAATGGGTAAACTGGTTTTGGTCCGAACCTCGAGTTTAGACCAAGCGGGCCGGGGGTCGACTTTTGTCTTTGCATGGGAAAACTAAGAAAAACCATAATTTTGCATTAAAGTTAGTTCTTTTAGCAATTATTGATGATACTAAACTAATTATGATTAGATTCGAGTGGATTGGAGGTGAATTCTAAAGGAAAAGATGTGCTTGAGCAGTGAGTTGCTTGTGAGATTGAGGTAATGTGTTTGGTTTTACCTTACTTGAGGGAATAGGAATCCCCAACTTAAATGCTATGCTAAATTTCATGTGTATGATGTATAGGTTAGGTGACGAGTATCTATGCACCACCAAGTTATCTGTTTAACATGATCCCTTCCCCGGTTCCAATTCACTATATTCCTGTCTTCACTAATTTCGTGATTTCGATGCCTCCATGTCTACTTGTTTTCGTCAACTTGTTGTTAAATATTGTCTCACGTATTTGGAAGTGTTAGTTGATCCCTTGGCTTCATTGTGGTATAAAAAGGGTTGAGCTGGTTGCCAGTGTTTTACGATACACTCCGGTTGGTTTCATTGTGAAATGATAATTGATGAAGTTCATGAATAGTACAACTTTCTGCTTACAATTGTTGAGTCATAAATATTGTGAAAGGATTTGACCTAAATTTTGAAATATTTTAATAAATAAAGAGATGTGATTGTCTGGTGGCAGCGGGTTGAACGCTGCAACAAGAAGTAATATGGGATGACAGGTGGGATCGGGTTGCACGGCGCAACATGATAAATAAGGATGATATATATATATAGGGAGGAGCAATCAGGGTGGACATGTGGGAGAGGATTGCGCGCCGCAACAAGGAGCAATAAGGGAGGATATTCATGTTTTACTGATTATATGATAAACACTGGAAAACTTACTGGTTTATTCTATTGTTCCCATACTCTGCTTTTACCAGAAACATGGAAATTTTCGTGAGGATTGGTTATAGCTGAGATCTGGAAAAGCTAACCGAGTTGTTTTATTAATAGTTGCAAGTTACAGTTTAATTAATTTATTATTCTATTATTGCTTTATTATACATTGTATCCAGGTTATATTATAAAGGCCCCACCGTAGCCTCGTCACTACTTCGTCGAGGTTAGGATCAGCACTTAAAAGTACATGGGGTCGTTTGTACTGATACTGCAATCCAAGTTTTGGCCAGAGTTTAGTTATCAACTAGTAGCTGAACATTCGTACGGAGACACGAGGTAGATCTGCTGGCGTCCGCAGATTCCTGGAGTCTTCTCAGCCAAATACTTGTAGTATTCTTTAGTAGTTCATGAATTGTGACTCCAAATCCTGGGTAGCTAGATATTTGTAGTAGCTTCGAGTTTCGTTTCATTATTTCACACATTATTATGGATTTATTTATTGGATAATATTAGACCTAGTATTATGTTTTAATTGTTTTAAATGCTGAATCCCTTTAACATTAGCTTGCCTAGAAAGTATGGTGTTAGGCGCCATCACGATCTTGTGGGTTGGGAATTTGGGTCATGAGAAGTTGGTATAAGAGCACTAGGTTGCATAGGTCTCACAATTCACGAACAAGCTTAATAGAGTCTGAGGGATCGGTACAGAGACGTCTGTACTTATCTCTCAAAGGCTATAAAGTTAGGAACAATTTCACTTCTATTCTACTCTATCATGCGAATTTATTCTACCATCGAAGATTGAACTCGTCTATTCTTGTCTCTCACAAATCTCGACAACACGTAATGCGTCTGCAACCAGACAAGAAATGGAGCCCCAACGACAGCTACGATTAAGGGAAGAGGCAGAGGTAGAGCTCACTCTAGAGCTCAAACATCAACACCTATTGTAGAGCCTCAAGTGGATTTAGAAGCAGAGGTTCTAGCTCAGTCGATACATGTTGGACCAATTTAGGTTCTAGAAGGATTCATAGCTACTCCAGTGTTGCAGGACGCACTAGTCCGTTTATTAAGGTTGCACAAGTTTTCCAAACTATTTCCACTCCATTTCAGTGGTACATCTTTTGAGGACCCACATGATTTTCTTAACCGCTGCTAAGATATATTGCAGAACATGGGAATAGTTAAAAGCAATGGGGTTGATTTATATGAGCTATGAAGTTTAACATTGTGGATTATCAGATGTTGTGACCTATGACTTTGTGCCAAGTGGGGAAGTCCACTTTTAAGGAATATATTGCGGGGTCATCTGTTATATCGGTTTTGGCCTGGAATGTATAAGGCCTGAGATTTTGCAAGAGATAAAGTTGGGACTTGCAGTATGTCTGCCTCCTTAATAACCCTATACCTCAGTACCAAGGGAGTTATATAAACAACTTTAAATCTACAGAAGGTCTACTCAGCGTGGAAGTCACGGTTTCATATTTTGGGGTACTTCAGACGGAGTACAGTGGTTTACGAGCTTCTAGACTATGTGGTTCGTGCCAAGATTTATCTGTATAGAGCTCTACCTTTGTGATCGTTGTGCATTAACAGGGATAAGAGTTACCCCAAAGAATAACGAAGAGTATATGAATAAATGGGGTAGCTGAGCAGTGTTGAGTCAGCATAGTAAAAGAAGAAATTGGCCGCCGGTGTTTCTGACAAGCCTACGAAGAGGACGACCAGCCAACGCACACCAACTACTTGGATCAGTTCTCATAAATGCTTTTGAAAGAGTTTGTTTCTCGGACTCTCTGTAATGCATGGCGCATAGGGTCTGAACGGTTGCGTCAGGTCACTATGGCGGTGTCAGAATATGCCATCATGTTCGATAAGTTAGCCTTTCATACTCCTTCTTGGGTTCTTATAGCCAGAGAGCGAGTCAATAGACTCATTAAAGGACTCAATTATGATCATAAATTTTGTACGACTCAAGGCAGGTTGATACTTCATTTCGGCTAGTGGTAGAAATTTCCTACATGTTAGAGTGTGTCCGGGATGAGGAGAAGAGGAAGCGAAGGAGACTAAGAGGTCTCGAGGTTCTAAAAGATTCAGTGGATTCTACTTTGCAACAATAAATTATTATGGCAGGGGCTCGGGCAACCGGCTAGCCCAGTCCATATATCTGATTACTCGGGGTGCTCCGATGAGTTCTTTTAATGGACCACCGCTATGAGATTCCTACAATGGTTATTCCAGTTATTTGGTATAAAAACGGTATGAGCAGACGAATTATTTCATCAGAGCACTCAGGTTGCGTGCCCCATTGCAGTTACAATTCAACTTACATGACCAGCTAGGGGAAAGGCATCGGAATGTCGAAGGTGGAGGTCAGACTCCTAGAGGTGGAGACCCAGCCGATTAATATATTTTCTATGGTATGGCTGAGGTCGCTACACCAGACGGTGTCATTACAAGTACGGTCTCTAGTTATAATAAAGTGACAATTTCCTTAACTTGATTCAGTTATGAGTATGTAGGAAACTCCTCTGAATATGCTCCGCTCATGGGTGAGCTTCGTAACCCTGAAATCTACTTATGTGAATACTCATATTGTAAGATTCTATGGAGATAGCTATGTCTGTCATTACATGTTGTAATTTTGTTTAACGAAAAATATCTAAAAGAATAAAATGGAATGTTTCAATTGGCACGATGTGCATATTACTTGTGATTAAGAATTGAGGGCGAGATCCTCGCATTCTAATATGATTTGATATGTTTAAATCGGGCTACGAGCCGCGGTAGAAGTTATATAAGGACGAGGTCCTTGAGATAAAAATTCTTGTGTTTAAATTCTCCCTTGTGAAATTAAAATTTGTACTATAGTACTAATAGGGAGTCATGCCTGTAAGGTTTATTTGAATTTTTTTTTTGTGTGTAAAATTATTTGTGCATAATTTTCCAAATTCATGATATAATTATTGAGCTTTAACCTACGAGGTAGGTGCCCACCCATGTGGTGTTAAATGAGACACGTTAATTCGGGTAAATAGTTATGAGCTCTTCAGGAATCACATCCCGTTATCAGTATTGTGAAGGTTTGAAAGGGGATTATTGTTAACGTGAAGTTATTTGATGATTCTGCAATTGATTATGAACAACTATTAAGATCATGTTGAACCAAAAGGGTGTTCCATTCAAATGGTTGGACGAGTGAGAGGCGAGCTTTCAGAAGCTCAAGACATCCTTGACTTCAGCACCGGTGTTGGTGTTACCATCAGGTTCAGGATCTTTCACGGCATATTATGATGCTTCCCGTGTTGGGCTTGGAGCGGTATTGATACAGGAGGACAGGGTGATTGCATATGCGTCTCGGCAGTTAAAGGTTCATGAGAAGAATTATCCTGTCCATGACTTAGGGTTGGCAACTATTGTTCACGCGTTGAAGATTTGGAGGCACTATCTTTTGGGCGTGCCGTGTGAGGTTTTCACGGATCATCGCAGCCTTCAGTATTTGTTCAAGTAGATGGATCTCAATTTGAGGCAGAGGAGATGGTTGGAGCTATTGAAAGACTATGATGTCACTATATTGTATCATCCGGGGAAGGCCAATGTGGTGGATGATGCATTGAGTAGGAGGGCAATGAGTATGGGCATCCTTGTATTTATTCCAGTCAGTGAGAGGCCATTAGCTTCAGACATTTAGACTTTGGCTTATCAGTTCGTGAGGTTGGATATTTCACCCAACAGTGTTTTAGCTTGTACAGTCGCTCAGACTTCTTTATTTGAGCGTATTAGAGATCGACAAGATAATGACCCGCATTTGATGGTCCTTAGGGACATAGTTCGGCACGATGGTGCCAAGCAGGTTACAATTGGAGATGACAGTGTGTTGAGGATGCAGGGTCGTATATGTGTGCCTAATGTTGATGGGCTTTGTGATTTGATCCTTGAGGAGGCTGACAGTTCTAAGTATTCTATTCACTCGGGTGCTGCCAAAATGTACCAGGACTTGCGACAGAATTATTGGTGGAGAAGGATAAAGAAGGATATTGTTGCTTATGTGGCTCGGTTGTTGAATTGTCAACAGGTGAAGTATGAGCATCAGAGACCCGGTGGATTGCTTCAGCAGATAGAGATTCCTGAGTGGAAGTGGGAGCGTATCACCATGGACTTCGTTGTTGGACTCCCACGGACTCAGAGGAAGTTCGACGCAGATTGGGTTATTGTGGATAGGCTGACTAAATCAGCACATTTCATTCCAGTGGCGAATACTTATACCTCAAAGCGATTGGTAGAGGTATATATTCGAGAGATTGTTAGCCTTCACGGTGTGCCCGTATCTATCATTTCTGATCAGGGTACGCAGTTTACCTCACACTTTTGGAGGGCAGTTCAGCATGAGTTGGGTACACGAGGTGAGTTGAGCACAACGTTTCATCCTCAGACGGACGATCAGTCCGAGTGTACTATTTAGATCTTAGAGGACATGCTCCAAGCCTGTGTTATTTACTTTGGAGGTTCTTGGGATAAGTTTTTGACGTTAGTAGAGTTTGCCTACAATAACAACTACCAATCAAGCATTCAGATGGCTCCCTATGAGGCATTATATGGTAGACGGTGCAGATTGCCAGTTGGATGGTTTGAGCCGGGAGAGGCTCAGTTGTTGGGTACAGACTTAGTTCAAGAGGCCTTAGATAAGGTCAAGTTATATAGGATCGACTTCGTGCAACTCAGTCTAGGCAAAAGAGTTATGCCGACCGTAAAGTTCGTGATGTAGCATTCATGGTCGGAGAGAGGGTATTACTTCGGGTTTCACCCATGAAGGGTGTTATGAGATTCGGGAAGAAGGGCAAGTTGAGCCCTAGGTATATCGGGCCATTTGAGATTCTCGAGAGAGCGGGGCAGGTAGCTTATAGACTTGCATTTCCTCCAGGGTTATCCTCAGTTCATCCGGTATTCCATGTGTCTATGCTCCATAAATATCATGGTGACCCTTCCCACGTGTTAGATTTCAGCACCGTCCAATTGGACAAGGAGTTGACTTATGAGGAGGAGCTGGTAGCTATTATAGACTGGTAGGTTCATCAGTTGAGGTCAAAGAGTTACCCTTCAGTTCGAGTGCAGTGGAAAGGTCATCCTGTCGAGGCAACTACTTGGGAGTCCAATTCGGGCATACGGAGTAGATATCCCCACTTGTTCGCCAGTTCAGGTACTTTTCTATGTCTATTCGAGGACGAACGGATGTTTGTTTTAGAGGTGGAGACTGTGATGACCCAAAGGGTCATCTTATGAATTAAAACTCTATTTCGGGCTCATTATCCTTAAAAAGATTTATTTTTAATTACCTTAATTTGCGTGTGCAGTTCGGGGCTGAATCCGAAAAACGTTAATGTGAAAATATAAGAAATAAACACTTTTAGAGTTGAAAATTTGATTTTAGTTGACTTTGGTCAACATTTTGAGTAAACGGAGCCGGATCTGTATTCCGACTATCCCGAGAGGTCCGCAGTAAAATATGGGACTTGGGCATATGCCCGAAATTGAATTCCGACGTCCCGAGCTTTAGAAATTAATTTTTGAAGAAAATTGATGTGCTGGACTTTTAGGGAAATAAAGAAATTAATTAATGTTTGAACTCGTTGGTATCAGGCCTGTATTTTAGTTTCGGAGCCCGGTACAGGATTTTTATAATGTTTTAGTTCTATCTGTGAAATTTGGTGAAAATCGGTGTTCATTTGACGTGATTCGGATGTCCGGTTGAGAAAATAGTGAATTTGAAATTTTCTTGAGGAAATCATGAGTTTTGAGGTTGAATTCATAGTTTTAAATGTTATTTTGTGATTTGATCGCACGAGCAAGTCCGTATGATGTTTCTAGACTTGCTCGCATGTTTGGTTTGGAGCCCCGAGATCTCGGGTGAGTTTCGGGTAAGCTACAGAGTGTTTAGACTTAGAAATCTCAGTTGGTGCATCTGCTGTCTGTCACCAGGTCTCTGATCTCACAATTGCGAAGCTGACAGACCTGGGAAATGCAGCATTTTTGTACGCAAATTCGAACCAGGCCTGGGAAGGCCACCCTCGCAAATGCGAGATTTACTTTTCAAATGCGAAGACTGTCTAGAAGTCGCAAATGCGAAGGCATCAGTAATTTAGAAGGGTTCGCAATTGGGAACCCCTGATCGCATTTGCGGTAAGCGTAGCCTGTTAAGTGGGATTTTAGACGGGATTTTCACCATTTTTTCAATTCTCTCAAATCCTATACCTCCATAGGCGATTTTCCAAAGACCCAAACTTCTCCAAATCATAGGTCAGTGATTTCTAACTAATTCCTTTCAATCTCTTGCAACTTCTAACAATGATTTCAACCTAGAATCTAGAGTGTTCATGGAAAAATTGGGATTTTTGGGTAGAACTTAGGAATTTTGAAATTTGGGAATTCAGACCTCGAATTGAGGTCGGGTTCCAAGACTAGTTGTATATCCGGGCTCGGGGGAGAATGGGTAAACGAGTTTTGGTCCGAACCTTGAGTTTAGACCAAGCGGACCCGGGGTCGATTTTTGTCTTTAGATGGGAAAACTAAGGAAAACCATAATTTTGCATTAAAGATAGTTCCTTTCGCAATGATTGATGATTAGATTCGAGTGGATTGGAGGTGAATTCTAAAGGAAAAGATGTGCTTGAGCAGTGAGTTGCTTGTGAGATTGAGGTAAGTGTTTGGTTTAACCTTGTCTTGAGAGAATAGGATCCCCAACTTAAATGCTATGTGAAATTTCATGTGTGTGGTGTATAGGTGAGGTGACGAGTGTCTATGCTCCATCAAATTATCTGTTTAACATGATCCCTTCCCCGGTTCCAATTCACTATATTCCTCTCTTGATTTTTTCATGATTTCGATGCCTCCATGTCTACTTGTTTTCGTCAACTTGTTAAATATTATTTCATGTATTTGGAAGTGTTAGTTGATCCCTTGGCTTCATTGTGGTATAAAAAGGGTTGAGTTGGTTGACAATATTTTACGATACACTCCGGTTGGTTTCATTGTGAAATGATAATTGATGAAGTTCATGAATAGTATAGCTTTCTGCTTACAATTGTTGAGACATAAATATTGTGAATGGCTTTGACCTAAATTGTGAAATCATTTTCTAAATAAAGAAATGTGATTGTCTGGTGGGAGCGGGTTGCATGCTGCAACAAGGAATAACAAGGGAGGACAGGTGGGATCGAATTGCACGCCACAACAGGTGAAATAAGGGTGATATATATAGGGAGGAGCAATAAGGGTGGACAAGTGTGAGCGGGTAGCGCCCCGCAACAAGGAGCAATAACGGAGGATATTCATGTTTTACTAATTATATGATAAATACTGGAAAACTTATTGGTTTATTCTATAGTTCCCATACTCTGCTTTTACCGTTACTTTAAATTGAAACTTGGAAATTTTCGTGAGGATTGGTTATAGCCGAGATCTGAAAAGTTAACCGAGTTGTTTTATTAATTGTTGCAAGTTAGTGTTTAATTAGTTTATTATTCCATTCTTGTTTTATTATACATTGTATCCAGGTAATGTTATAAAGGCCCAACCATAGCCTCGTCACTACTTCGTCGAGGTTAGGCTCGGCACTTACCAGTACATGGGGTCGGTTGTACTGATACTACACTTGCACTTCTTGTGCAGATCCAGATTCCGACCAGAGTTGAGTTATCGAGTAGTAGTTGATCATTCGTGCGAAGACACGAGGTAGATTTGCTGGCGTCCGCAGATTCCTAGAGTCTTCTCTACATTATTTTAGTTACTGTTTTATTTCATTCAAAATGGATATATATATACTTCCTTTCATCCAAATACTTGTAGTATTCTTTAGTAATTCATGAATTGTGACTCCAAATCCTGGGTAGCTAGATATTTTTAGTAGCTTCGAGTTTCGGTTCATTATTTCACACATTATTCTGGATTTATTTGTTGGATAATATTAGACATAGTATTATTTTTTAATTGTTTTAAATGCTAAATCCCTTTAACATTGGCTTCCCTAGCAAGTATGGTGTTAGGCACCATCACGGTCCCGTAGGTTGGGAATTTGGGTCGTGACAAAGTGGCTAATGGAAATGAAATGGGAGTTGTTAATGAAATGCTTTCAGAGTTTGATTAATGGAGTACATCTTCTCTTTATTCATGTATTAGTTTGGATAGAAGGAAATCTAACAGGTTCACTCGGCCAGGTTCACTCGGTTGAGTGCCGGTCGCGCTCCCCGAGTTTTGTGCATGACAAACTTGGTATCAGAGCCTAAGGTTTTAAAGTGTCCTAGATGTCACGGAGTCGTGTCTAGTAGAGTCCTTCTTATCGGTGTGTTGTCGACCACATCTTTAATTAGGGGGATACTTGGACATTTAGGAATTTCACCCTTCTTTGATACTCCAGATCGTGCGATAGAGCTCAAGATATGAAGCTAATCACCTCGTCATGTCTCATTTTCTAGATGAGTAATCCAGGAGTTCATGAAGCCTCTTTATCACCCTTATCTTACTTACAACCTCTTGAGGAATTGAGTTCTATAATGATTTATTTTAATTGAATCACAACCCTAGGTTAATACTTCCCACTTGCTTCCCAAAATTCTCAACAAAGTACTATACTTGATGAATTTCTTATAGAACCTCCTGTTTCAAATGGATAACATCTGCTCATTTGTGCTTATGCATGACCATCACAATATTTACCTACGTGGTATCAAATTCAATGTAAGACAACCTAGTGTTGAGATCTTTCTTGAGCCTCTCCCTCTCTCTCCTGGGTATGTGTCTCATAGGATTTGGGGTGTCACTTTACCCCACTTGTGATCATTATCATAAACCCCCCATTCATTATTTAGTAACATGAGAGCATACCTCATCACTTATAATATGTGTGCATGTCAATCGAAATGGTCACTGTATGCATAAAGTCTCTCTGAAAATTGAGATCTTCACATCTCCGTCATAGAAAGATCTTGTGTCGCCTTCTTAGTATTACTTTCGTGTCCACTTGGGACATCCCGCAGTAAGTAGATCACTTTGTTCCTAGTATTTTGGTTGCCCGTGACGTGGCCTTATATTAGAGTTTGGGAGTTAATATAGCAGAAACATGTCCAGCTCATAACAAATGTTCATTTTCTCTTTATACCTCCACAACATGTGCAGATTGTGTTCCTTAGTTGGTGAATTCATTGTGCTAGTTTCCCGACACTTGTTTGATGACCATGAGAGATCTCTTCCTTCTTTGTGTCCCTACAATACTTCCTTTCTCATAAGGAACCTTAATAGGCTCTCACTCAAGACCAAATGCACCTTTGCCAGTTATCATAATATAACGTCTGCTTCTCATGTTTTCCTATCTTTCATTAGCATCTAGGTACTTTTCAAGTAAAAAATCCATTGCGAACTCATTATGAACATCTGTAAAACTTCCATGATTATTTTATACTGTCTCATTGGGTTCCATTGTCTTTACACACTCGACTTCTAAAATCATTGACTATGTCATTGTCATGTGCGGGGAGTTTTACTATCCTTGGCATTCCACCTCCCTGGGTGGATAGGAGCTTTATTTGTATTTCTCCCCGGAGCATTATGTTAACCATTAGAACCCCTATAACCATGATTCCATCCCAATAATAAGATGTCCCCGCTACATGGTTTCACTCGTGTATGGTGGAGGTTAAGTAGCCTTACCGTGACCTTTCCTTCCCCACTTCAGGTGGACATTTTAGGTTTTTGCAAATATTATGAGCATATTGATTTGAAAGTAAAGTCTATCATATCTCTAGTCCTCTCATATAGGATCAACTGTCGGGAAATGGTTAAGCTTCCAGAATTGTAATAATCTCACATGTGTTCAACCTCTTTTTCAACCCAGTAGGTTTGCGGCGTAGTTTCCTTAGGTCAAATACTGTCAAGGGCATAAACCATCTTCATGTATTTTTTTGAAATCTTTATCACATCCTTGTTGCAAGAATCTTTCCATTTTGATAGAAACTAATTTTCCCTGCACTCAAGGAGGAAACCGGTGTAACATACTTGACCATTTCTCCTTAGAGCTTACTATTGTTGAGCAAGGCATATATGGAACGAACAATTGTTACTATCCCTTGCATAACTCGTCGCCTTCCAAGGATAACTGATGTGAACGTCTTTATCCTCCCCATCATGCCTCCCATGTATCTCATGTCTAGAATGATCCACTTCTTTTAGATCTCAGGATCACGTACATGGTTCCCACATTATCAATGCGTTCTAGTAACCTCTTTGCCTCATTTGTCTAATAATTTGTTACAATGATTAACCATGTCAGCATTGCTAGTAGTAATCTTCGTGTCTCTTTGCATATAACCTCATAAATACTCTACTCAACACATTAATGGATTCTTGAATAATTCTAGCCCAATCTTGAACTTCGGTGTTCCTCATTGTATTAAATCTATGGGGGATTGAAGGTTCAAACATGTCAAAGAAGAAGCATCACCCTGTGATCACATATATTCGATAGGTAATTTTATGGTAACTTTATGATAGCACATCTTAGAGTAATTGTTGAAGGTCATCAAAGGTTTAGTTTGGGTGTTCTCGTAGAGATTTAGAGTTGAAGAGGGTGAAGGTAAAATCAGTGTAGTTCACATTAGGCCGAACTATGACTATGGTGTCTTCCCAATGGTTTCTCCATGTACCATATGTTTTCATGTGCCTATGTCTAATAAGCTAGTTGGAGATACTTTGTGTACAGTTCTGGTGGAAACTACTAAAGGTGATGTTAACGGATAATTGGCGTATGAGGGGTATCTATTTGTCATCTTTGTAAGATAAGTTTGGGAGTTGAGATTGTTTCCGTGAATGTGTTATGGAGAAGTCTATAATTCGAGGAGTCCACCTTGAAGGCCGAAAGTGTTGGAAGGAAAATATTTTTGCTTGATTGTATAGCAATTGGTTTTGATTTGAAAGGTACCTTCTAGGTGTTATGATATAAAAATGTGCAATTCATGTCTAGATATCATCATGATAATGTAGTGCTTGTAATTCAGAGATTAAGTTATTGATATATTCATTGTGGTGTTTTGTCGAGTTGGGGATGTGTTGTTAGGATGGTTTTAGTGGTTGTCTTGCAGGTGGATAGGCCTAGTTACAGGGGAGACGCTGCCAAAAATTCTGAAATATTTGGGAGTTATTCAAATTTCGGGACTTGAGGTATGTGAGAAAAGAGATAAATTATGTTAAGTGTTTGGGGTGGACAATACTTCTCATTCGAGGACGAATGATCCTAAGCGGGGGAAAATGTAAGGCCCCGAAAAAATTTTTTGCGAAATAATTTAAGATTTTGCGGTGCCAAGGTAGGCTAATTATATTATTCTATGTGCAGACGAGGGCTATTAATACTATGGATATTAAAGGAATATGGTAATAAGTTTACAAGGCATATTATAAGTAATGTTGGGTCTAAGGAAAGGCCCAAGTCTAAGTCAAGTTGGAAAATTAAATAATAGGCTAAAATTCCAAATGAGTACGCACAAGACCAAACTTTGAACGAACATATCTACATTTATATAAGGTGTTATGTGATGAATATCCTATCAAATAAAATATCTTTGAGCCTAGTTTCTAACGCTTCAAACCGTTCGTCATTGGGACACTCCTACAAAAAGTTATGACCAAATTACCTAAGGCTGGCATAATGCAATTCTACGGCCAATTCTACGACCGCAGAAACATTCTGCGGGCCACAGAAGTGGTTATGCGACAACAAAATTTTCGCAGACCTGTCCAGTGAAGTCCATTTCCGGGCATCAGTTTTGCTATGCATTGTGCGACCCGCATACAATATATATATATATATATATATATATATATATATATATATATATATATATATATATATATATATATATATATATATATATATATATATATATATATATATATATATATATATATATTGTGCGATTGGCAATAGGCCATGTATGTGACAATATGATGTAGTATGTGGGGTTAATGAACGATTTTGGGTAGTTCTTGTTAAAATTGGTTAGGGGAGGGAGGGATTACAATTGTAGAGCTTTATAGTGTATTTTTCATGCTAGGTATTTGACAAAATTCCCAAGAGAGTTACACCATGTCATTCCTTCTAATTATTATCCAACTTTCGCTATCTTCCTATAGATTGTTATTGCTAAAGGTGTTGGGACGTTGTAGTAACTTAAGGAAAGCGCAAACAAGGCATGTTGGCTAAACATTCTCTCTTAAAATGGAATTCCATAAATGTTTTCATAAGTTCAAGTATGATTGGCTCAAGATTCCTAATTTCTATATTCTGGGTTATCCCCTATAAACTTGACTATTCTGAATGAGTTTTATGTCGTAAGATATATGTTCAAAGAATGGAATGCGTATTAAAATGTTATGGCTTGAGTCGTGTTTCAAATGAAAGCTAGTATGCCAAATTGTGTGAGCAAAACTCGATATGCTTAAGACTCTAAATTGCTCATATGTGTACCTGAAGTCTTGATTGAAAAGGGTCTTGAAAAGATGCTTGAAAAGGAAATAAGTGAATTGGGGATATAGAGTGTGGCCAATGTTCCAAGTATTTAAGTTATGATTTTGGCTAGTAGTGGCAATGTAATGAGAGGATGTGATAAAGGATATGAATGAGCCTCGACTCAACTATTTAAAAATGACTTCAAAAATAGAATTTGCCTAAGAGCTTTTGTACTCTGTCCATGCCCCTAAGTGGTTGTTTAACTAATGCTTTGCTTATTAATATATCCAGTGTGATTTGAGTTCATACATATGCATGTGTTGAAATCGTACATTGTCATTTCAGTGGAAGAGTATTGAAAGAATGAATGATTTACTGATTGTTTATGATTTTGATGTGTGTTTCTATTGCTGGTTGGCATGCCCCATTCTTTGGAAAGAAACCTTTTGTGTTAAAGTTTACATTACTAAAGAAATTGAGGTATATGATTGCTGAAATATTCTATATGTTGATATTTGATGGTGATCTTTGAATTTGAAAGAGGTAAAGTGTGGGATATCAAAATACGGCCATCGTTCTAGGACTAAAAAATCTTGTGAATAGCCAAATGAGCCAAGGAAATATTATTGTTGTGAATGACTGGAAACACTAATGAGAATTTATACAATGTGACAAATGTTGAGGTGAGTACAATTGTATTTATGTTACCTTTGTGTGCAAATCAAATCAAAAATATTTTTGAGAGTATCATTAGTGAAACCGAGGGAGGGTGGGTCATAAGGCCCACACCTGAAACTACACGTGCTGATATATGGGTGGATTGTGATTATTCTCCTTATTTGGGATGAAATTGAAATATTGGTAAAATTGTGATTATTCCCCTTATTTGGGAATAAATTGGTAACAATTGTCAATTGAAAGTCAACCCACACGGCATATGTGAGAAGGCGACATAGCTGATTGCGTGGGGATCACACGCCATGTTGCGTACATGGTGGTAATATTCCTGGTAACAACTTTCTTTCGCATCACATGTCAAACCACATTGTTCGTGGGAAGATGGTCTAACCGATCGGGAGTGATCATACTCCGTGCTAACAAATTATCCTCTGAATGGCTCTAAACTAGCCAAAAGCAACTCAAAATCATCAAATAATGCGATAGTAAGAAAACTCACTCGATAAATGTTGAATCTTTACACATTTAATCAAAGACAACCAAAACGTCAAACTCGAGCCCGCACCTCGAAACTTGAAAAAACTTATAAAATCCAACAACCCATTCAACTACGAGTCCAGCCATACTAATTTCATTCAAATCTAACTCTGAATCGATGTTCAAAACTAAAAAATTCAATTTAGGAAAAGTTTAGACAAAACCCCCAACTTTCTCTTTATAAATCATAATCCAAATGCGAAAATTGAAGATAAATTCATGAAATATAATCAAAACCAAGTAGAGAATACTTACCCCAATCCTTTTGGTGAAAATCGCGTCCAAAATCACCCAAATCCGAGTGTATGGTTCAAAATATGAAGGAATGAGCTAAATTCCTGAAACTCCAACTCTTAACTCAGCTGCAGATGTCGTATTTGAAACCAAAAGTTTGCAATTGCGACCACATGTTCACAATTGCGACCAAAGGTTCGCAATTGCGACCAGATGTTCGAAAATGTAGAGTTTGCAATTGCAACACAAAGTTCGCAATTGCGAAGTACCAGCACCAGCAAACCCAAACTTCACTAAAATGATCTGAAACCACCCCAAAACTCATCCGGAACCTTCTGCAGACAAACCATATATGCATGTAAATGATAAAATATGCTACGAGCATTTCTCTTGTACTTAAAACATCTAAAGGACTTCATCTTGACCCGATATTGACCATGGTCAAACTCCAAATCTTAATTAGTTTCTCAACTAATGATCCAAATACACTCGAGCCCCTCGAGATCCCATTCAATCATACCCGCAAGTCTTAAAACATGATACGAACTTATTCGAAGCTTCAAATCACATCAAACAACGTAAAAACGACAACTCGTACCTCAAATCAAACTTAATGAACTTTTGAACTTTCAACTTCCAAACTCGTGCCGAACCATATAAATCAACTCGGAATGACCTAAAATTTTTCACACAGGTTTCAAATGACATAACGAAGCTATTTCAACTCTTGGAACAAAAATCCGAACCCGATATCACCAAAATTAACTTCCGGTCAAACTTATGAACATTCCAAAACTCCAAATTGCCAACTTTCGCCAATTAACGCTAGAACCTTCAAGAAACATCTCGATGCAAATACAGGCATACACCAAGTCCAAAATCACCATCCGAAACTAATGGAACCATCAAAACATCTATCAGGGGTCAAATAAACAAAAGTAAAACTTGGTCAACTCTTCCAATTTAAAGCTTTCCAATTGAGAATTATTCTTCCAAATCGATTCCGAATAACTTGAATACCAGAGCCGACGATTCACACAAGTCATAATACATCATGCAGTGATATTCGTGCCCTCAAACTACTGAGAAAAGTGCAAATTCTCAAACCGACCAGTCGGGTCGTACATCCTCCCCCACTTAAACATAGGTTCGTGCTCGAACGTGCAGGAGTCGTTCCAAAGTTATCAAATCACAGTGTAACCCTACCATGTACATACCCGGGGGTGATCCCATGTCTCCCCGCTCCATACAAGCCTGCAAACACAACATAACTAGAGATCCTTACTTCAACCCTGTTCCTTAACCTTACAACCCAATCTCTAACATCCAGAATTCATTGCAAGACTCGAATCTCACATCTAGCCACAGTATAAGTATTAACAAGTGGTGCCAAGCCATAACCGTAACCCAAGATGTAATCACATGATATACCTCATTACTCGGATACTCACAGTAGTATCTGCTCACCGCCATGGCTGCCCAAAACAAATTCGATACCGGTAGTAAATCTCGTATCAAATAAAACCTTGTTCAAAACCTACGTAAACTGTCGATAACTAAAGAAACACGCAGAATATCTTAACCACTCATAT
Organism: Nicotiana knightiana; assembly: GCA_005239525.1. Lineage (NCBI taxonomy): Eukaryota > Viridiplantae > Streptophyta > Magnoliopsida > Solanales > Solanaceae > Nicotiana > Nicotiana knightiana. Next base: position 152,262 of record ML378015.1, on the reverse strand, counting down.
GATAAATAATCCAAGAAGTTCACTCGTCCGACCAGGGCCATTTCCCAAATCCATAGTGGAAATATGGTATCATTCTTCCAAACATTCCTTATCCCAATACTATATACGGCTAAAATTGGAGAGCCCGATTTTACGGTCTGTACGACACTTAGAAGGCTCGAAGGGTTGAGTTTTGGCATCAGAGGACCGTATCGAAGGCCCTCAACCTCGAGGCAGTGTAAACGGAAGATCAATGCGGAAAGACGGGAGACGCCCGAGGAGCACGTGGTTAAAGCTGACAAAGTATGCGAAATAGTACAAGCCCATACCGTGGCTTTAAATTGTTGTACCATCCATGTCTCTTTGCATTAGTTACGTATGTACTATGTTCGGATTCCCCCTCATATATAAAGGGAACCCTTGTCACTTTGTAAAACACATGATATTCAATACGAAAAGCCAAGAACATTATCTGCCCTCTAATTCAAACATTCTTTACAATTGTCTCATTGATTCATTGTCTTTCATTTATTGTATTCATTAATTATTCTTCATTCATTGCTCATCATTTATCATAAAGAAGCCTTCTAAGAAGCCTTTGACCTTGTCGAATCACTTTTCACTGCCCGTTATCGAGCCCCTGAGCTCGCCCTCGGGACGCATTCAAACTGACATTGAGACCTCGTCTCTCCACTGCTCGGTTTGCATAATCTTGTTAAACAATTGGTATTAAAATAGATCACGTATTTTTAGAACCACAAAATCAAGTATAATTGTAATTACAATTTTCAAGGTAAATAGTTTGGCGCGTACCACAACAAAACCCTAAAGGAGCGCTAGTGCAAATCCCCATCGATGAAGGCTCGCGCAACGTTCAACATGTCGATGTAAGCTCTCATATAAACGGAAGTGTGCGCGAAGGAGACCAGTGTGTGGCACAGAGAGCCCCTGCTCATGAGGAGAGAGAGTTTATCCTTCACGTCATTTTTGAGATGTTGCAAACACAACAAGTGGCCATTTCTCAGCTGCAAAGCCATCAAAAAACTCCGAGTTAGCGCCACCGGAAACGGCTCCTCGCGGTGAATAGTCACCAGAGAGGTCGAGCAATAACGGGTCGGCAGCCGACCCCCGCTATTATGAAAATGCTCGAGGACCTCACAAAAAGGATTGGGTCAGGCGAAAAGAAGATGGAAGCCAACGACAAAAAGGTGGAGAGCTATAACTCGAGGGTCGACTAGATCCAGCTGGGATGCCCAGATTCTTAAGGGTGTATATTCAAAGAAGTTCGTGCAAAATCCGTTCCCATCGAATGCGGCTCTGAAGCCCATCCCAAAGAAATTCAGAATGCCCGATCTCCCGAAATACAACGGGACCTCGGACCCCAGTGATCATATTACTGCCTACCCTTGTGCTTTGAAAGGTAACAACCTGAGAGATGACGAGATTGAATCAGTTCTATTGAAGAAATTCGGGGAAACACTATCCAAAGGGGCCATGATGTGGTATCATAACCTACCCCCGAACTTGATAGATTCATTTTCCATGATGGCGGACTCCTTCGTAAAGGCACATGCTGGTGCCATCAAGGTAGCTACAAGGAAATCTGATGTCTTCAAAATCAAACAATGAGAGAGCGAGATGTTGAGGGAGTTTGTATCCCGCTTCCAACTGGAACGAATGGAACTACCGCTGGTCTCCGACGATTGGGCGGTGCAAGCCTTCACTCAGGGCCTAAATGAGCGAAGCTCGATGTCTTCGAAGCAGTTGAAGAAAAACTTAATAGAGTACCCCGTCGTGGTTTGGGAGGATGTACACAATAGGTATCAATCAAAGATCAGAGTCGAGGATGACCAATTGGAAGCCCCTTCGGGCTCGGTATATCCTAGAAGAGTCTTAGCAAAAGAATCAAGACTTCCAGAGCGAGAGCCAAGAATGAACAAAGAAAGTATCAACCATAGATAGAGAATCAGAGAAATATCCCAAGGCGCAACATACCTCGAAGTGATCAAAGGATGGACGTCAGAACCTTTTATCATCAAAACTCTTTGCACGTTAGAAAAGATTGCTATTTCACAAGAAACGGCCCCAAGGCCCAAAATTAACCGACCACTCAGGAATTGCCCTCGATAGTCACCCCATCGAGTTACCAAAAGCCACGAAGCCATAAGCCCTCCACGAGGAAATACAAACTCCGACTTAGGGACTTTCCTCGACTGTCGGCTCGCCAAGCTATCTAACTTGAAGCCGTAATACCTCAGGGCCCGCAACTTCAAATTTGTAAGCCCTCCATGAGGAAATATCAACAAGCCCTCCATGAGGCACAACCTCGACTCGGGGACTGTCCACGACAGTCACCCCATCGAGTTACCAAAACTCAAAGCCATAAGACCTTAGGGCTAGAAACTTAAAACCAATAATCCCTCCATGAGGCAACATCAAAACTATAAGATCTCAAGCAACGCATGTACTGACTCATAAGACCTTAAAAAGGCATAATCCCGATATCAAAGTCAAGGCTATATATCAAAATTATAAGACCCCTAAAAAGGCATACCCTCAATATAGACGTCGAGGCTACCTCACTCGGGGACTAAAAGGCTACGGACAAAAACAAACGACCACCGTCATAAGGCTCTGGCCAGACTAAAAGCGACTCGGAGACGTCCGAATATCACCAAAAATATTAAAAGGTGGTACCGACCTAAAATGTAAGAGCCCAAGTCACCAGCTACACTAAAGGTCGTACCGACCTAAAGTGTAAGAGCCAAAGTCGCCAGCTACATAAAAGGTCATACCGACCTAAAGCGTAAGAGCCCAAGTCGCCAGCTACACTAAAGGTTATACCGACCTAAATCGTAAGAGCCCGAGTCGCCAGCTACAGGTCGTACCGACCAAAAGCGCCTCAGGGCCAATTTAAAAACCTAAGGGTCGATGAGCTCGAGTTGAATCTGACTTGGAGACTAAGCCCGAAATGGTTAACTAAAGCGCCTAAGGGCCAAACGCGTAAGAGCCTAAGTCGCCAGCCACACCAAAGATCGTACCGACCCTAACGCATAAGAGCCCACGGGCCAGCCTAAAAATCCTCAGGGCCAATGTATAACCCCAAGAGTTTTTATCTTGGAGACCAATTCATCGGGCAGATTATAGACAAAGCAAATCAGAATAAATAAAGAATCTTTCATATATGTATGTACATTACAAATATGTATGTACAACGCTCCCACATGAGTTTTTACAAAGAATAAAGAAGGAAAACCTAATCTACTCTAGGGACCAGCTACCTCGGAACCCTTCAAATACTAGCATCGGCACTAGAAAAAAGGAAAAACTTTGTGTCGATCTCATCCGCCTTGGCCTACTTTATCTCTTCTGAGAGATCAAAGCCCCTAGCATGAATCACTTCAAGCGTCTCCCTCTGAGACCTATATCGGGAATATTCATTGCCCCTCCTCTCTCTATCAAAAGATCCCCTCAGCTCAGCTCGAGCATCGGCAGCATCTTTCATATAGACCGCCACCTTCTTATCGGCCTTCGCCCGAATTTCTTCAGCTTCAGCCCGGGCGTCCACGACCTCGGCCTTCGGATTTAAAAGATCAGTCTCGAGCTTGGCAATTCTGCTCGTCTGAATCAAGCTATCTTCTCAGGCATTCCGAGGTTGTATGTCGAGGGCAGCAGCCTTGGCCAAAGCATTCCTTTGGGCTGCGACATGTACGCCTATCTGCACCTTCAACGCTTGACATTCGGAATTAACTTGCCCGACTTTGCCCCAAAGGCGCTCCAAGGCTTCGGTCTTCCCCTGTAGCTGAAGCACCAAAGCATTAGTTCCCAAAAGCGAGAAAGAAAGCACATACTCCTTCGGGGTAAGGGTTACTTGACGCTCGAGATTGCCCTCATAATTCCGACTCCGATGCATCTCCGTCCGAAGATGAATCAACTCTTTTTTCTTCTTATTTCAAAGAAGCTTGAGAGATTTTTGCTTACCTAAAGCTTCCCACAACCTGGTCTCACAGCGAAGCAGCCCGAACTTGAGTTTGTCAAAAACCTATAGAAGAGAAACTTTATATTCAAAGAATGAAGATTCATAGCTAACAAGCCAGCAAGGCTGATCGGAACTCACCTCGGAACAGAGCCGATGAGCCTCCTCGAAAGTTGAACACGCATCTACTAGCTTGGCCCCACATGCCCCAGCTGAACCGCCCTTAATAGGGACATGCCCACTCGAAACCTTACTTGGTTCGGGTGGCCCCTGGTTCAGAAAATCCCTCGAAGTGCTTTCGAGAGCAGAAGCAGATGATGGTGGAGAACTTTTGCTCTTCCTCTCTCGAGGATTATTCAAAATTAGAGGTATCAGGCATGGTAGAATCGGTGACCTCGGAAGGGCCCCCAGCTCGAGCCGTAGACAAAGAAGCATCCACTCGAGGAGAGCTGGTGTCCGTAGAATGACCAGCGTATATAAAGCTCTCCTCAGCAACGATATCTCCTTTATGTCTCCGAGAAGGCCCCACCTCATTGGGATCTCCTCGTCTGCAGAGGATCTTCTTCGCTTATTGTCCTCCTCTAGGCCATCCCTCTCCTCGAAGGGGAACGGTCTCATTTCAGAAAACCCACCAACACCTGCAGTGGCGGAGTTAGTACACGCAAAAGGAAACATACATCAAAAGGGGCAACCATGCGGCTCATACCGTGGTGCTTCGCTTCCCATATGCCCTTCGAAAGATCACGCCACTTGCGTTTGTCGTATGTCGAGGAAGCTACCAGCCTCCGAGTCCAGTCCACAAGATCGGGGACCTCCCCCAGCATCCACGGAACCGCTGAAAAAGAGAAGAAGAAACACTCTTACAAATCAACGAGAGCAAGTGACACTAGGGTACGGCGTGGCTTACATTTAAAGTTCCATTTTTTGGGAAATGGCAGGAACTCTGGTGGAATGATATCGACGGTCCTCACTCGAACAAACCGACTCATCCATCCACCGCTTCGGTCCTTGTCATCACTGGCAATAAAAGGCCTGGTGGATCGGCGCCGTAACACAATCAGGCCTCGACAATGTTGAGGCCGATATAATCTAATAAGGTGGTTGAGGGTAAACTCGAGCTCAGCCTTTTTGGTATAGTACCATCATCAGCACTATCCGCCAAAAGGACGGATGGACCTGTGCCAGGGTGACTCGATACCTTTTGCAGAGTTCAAGCACAAGTCGGTTGAGGGGGCCTAAGGTTAACGGGTACGTATACATGGTCAAGTATCCCTCCACATAAGTCATGACGTTCTCTTCTTGAGAGGGTATCTGTAGCATCAAATTTTTCCCCCAGCCACAGTCTCTCCTCGCGGCCTCGAGGTGGTTTTCTACTATTGATCGAACGACCTCAAAGCATGCTCTCGATGGCCCGGGGCATCGAAGGGTTTCTCTAATGCAAAGTCTTTCTTCAGAGCAAAGCAGTACAAAGTCAACTCACCATGCGCCGGCGGTATACTACCTGCCAGGCTAGGGGTAGAGGAAGAATATCCCTCTTCTTGGTGAACAGATTCAGGCACGGCAGCCATAACTACTCAAGTAGAGATAAGTAGGAAGGAATGAAAGCAATTTTCGCAAAAATGGGAAAGGGATGAGAAAGGTGAAAGAAAAGCTAAGTTTTGCAAAGATGCAAGAGTAAAAATGAAGAAGGATCAAGAATATATATATATAGAGAGAGAGCGAAAAGTGGCCAACTAACTACCTTGAAGGCCATTCAATTTCTGAAAAAGTCGTCAAAAATTTGGGGAAATGTACCGGTACGGACACATCAGTCACTTCATGGTCACGTCACATAAATGATACTGTCATACGGCATTCGAGGGATCATCTCACATGCCTACCTAGCCTCGAGAAGGCGACCGGTCTCAAGGGGACCTACTATTGCAAGTGTGAGTTTTGAGGAGCTAAGAATCGAGGCATGAAAGTCAATTGGTGCGTAAACATTATGAGACAACGTTTGTGCAATATGTGACAAGAAGTATTCTATTTCAAAAAAATATATTTACAGAGGTGTTTTTAATAAAAAATACCCCCGAAGGGTCCCATATGCAGAAAGAGAAGAAAGCAAATAAATAGGAGAGTCTACTCTTCGCCTTCGCTGTTGTCCGAGCCGCTGTTAGAGTTCTCTTCTGACGTAGTCGGCATTTATGTTTCCTCCTCCAAGGCTCTGGCTTCTTCGATATCAGCAGAAAGATCGATGACCTTAGTGCTCACTTCCTCGAGGGCTTGTCTCTTGTCTTGAATACGGGCATAAGAAACTTCCCGAGCCAACTTTAGCTTAGCCTTCTCAGATACCTCCCTGGCTCGATCATTTACAACATCAACATCTCTCTTATATGAGGAGACATATTCAGTGGCCTTAGAATTGACCACTGATAGTGCAGTAGCCTCCTCCCGAGCACCTCAGAGAAGGTCTTGAACCGAAGATATCTTCCCCCGAAGTGCCTCCCTCTCTAAGCCACGACATCGTTCCGCCGATCCATCTCTAAGATTTCGGCACCCTTGGCCGCAACCTCATCTCAAAGCAGCTCCGCCAGGGCGTCCTTCTACTTAATCTGAAAAACAAAATAAAATAAGTCGGTCAACACAAGACATTGCAACTAAAAACAAAAGTATGGGTACCAGCATACCTGCTCGGTGAGGTCGGCCCTCTCCCGAAGTACTCTCTCCGACTTTGCCTGAAGGATGGTCAATTCCTCCTCCTTTCGAGCATATAAATCCCCCAGCTCGACAGACTCCGACACGAGCTTCTGAAGCTCCTCTCCACGATGAGTCAGCTACTCTTGCATCTCGGAGAAGGCTTGGCCATACAGCTTCTTGACATGCAGTACAGAAAAAGGCGAAATCAGAAAACATGAATAGGAGATCAAAAAATAGCATATTGCTTCTCAAATGTCACCTGCTTTTGGAGCCTCTCGGCTTCCTCGAGAGCAACCGAGGCATCAACATCGGTCTCCTCATCTAGCCCCTCAAAATAGTCTCTAAATGCATCATCCTTCCATGAGAGGTCTCCAAACCAGGAATATCACTAACTTGGGAATCTCGTATCTCCTTTGGAGAAAATGACGGGCCCGAGTGAAACCCACCGGCGGCATCAGCCTCTATCGAGACTTCCTCCCGATCCTGAAAAGCTCCAATAGCAAGCCCTCCGAGTTCCTCAACATGGACTGTGCCATGTCCGATGAGCGTCTCGAGGACTGCACCCAAACCCTCTTCGAGGGTCTCCTCTATGCACGGAGGGTCCGCATCGGCCGCCTCTAGCTCAATAGGCGAGCGCCCAACAACTCTCTAAGTATCAGCACTTCATTTTGCCCTTTGTACCAAAGGGCAGGCATCATCACTTTCTTCCTCGGCTCGTAGGCTCTCAGCGGCCGTCTAGGACATGACCGTGGCATCGGTTTTAGGCTTCCGATCCTTTGTCCTTTTTGATTTTAGAGACCCCTCCTAGGCCTCTTTCTTCCTTTTCTTATCTTTTGTGGTCTTTGGGGCCTCTTCCTCACCAGGTGGAGGGGGTCTCATCAGCATCACCAAGGCCTGCACGAACATATTATATTAGAAAATACCATCATCAAGAGTTCTTACAAAGGAGGAGAAAACATATAGCAACAAGGGCATACCGTGGTTCTTTGCCTGCCACCTTGTCCTAGCCAGCTCACGCCATACGCGTTTGTTATATGGGAAGCCGAAGTCCAAAAGCCTGATCCACCCCGGAAGGTCTTGGACCGCACCGGGGAACCATACAGTGGCTACACAATCAAAAGAAAGAACATTCAGAATCGGCAAAAAAAAAAAAAGAAGTGGTAAAGCATAATTAACATAGGGTACTTAAGTTTCATATTCCACTCCTCCGGGAACAGCAGTCTATCGGCGAAGATGACGTCCGAAGTTCTGACTCTGATGAATCGACTCATCCACCCCTATCTTTATCCTCGACGATGCAGGCGAGGAATGCCTTGGCAGATCGGCGGTGCAGTTTAATCAGGCCCCCGCGGAAGAGGCGAGGGCTAGGGTAAAAGTCATTCCCTCGACCATGTTGGCAATATAACAAAACATGTATACGATCGTCCAAAAGGAGGGATAGATCTTACCGAGTGTCACTCGGTACTGATGGCAAAAATCAAGAATCACCGGGTCAATCGGTGGAGAAGAAGAATCGACGAGACTTAAGGTGAAGGGACATGTATATACGCTAAGGAAGCCGACCTTCTGCGTGACTATGCTCTCATTAGCCATAGGAATATCTCCTCGGGCCGCCTCCCCCCAGCAACAGTCGAGTTTGACCCTCTCTACATCCGATACTACACTTATGTATCGGGACATGGGCTCGTATCGGCCCTGTGTAGAAGGGGGTTTTTCTATTATGAAGTCAAAAATGGTGTCGAAAGGGACTGGGATGCATTGTTCGATAGTAGGAGGAATTTTGGACTTTCTCTTGGACGGACGTGACAAAAAGGCGGCTCCCTCTTTTTGTGGAACCGTTTTTGAAGTTTTGGCCATGATAATAGTCGAATTTTGAAACGAAAAGCAGAGAAAACGTACACATGCAGATGGTAAGAATGGAAAACACTTAGTTAAGTTTGAAGGTTTGGGGAAGATGAAGAAGATGAAAAACTATGAAAATGCAAGAGATTATAGTATTTATAGAGGCCCTTTGGGCATGCTTGAAGCGGAAGGGTCGAAATCATGATGGTTCATGGGCTTCTCGAGAATTTTGTTTGACAGCAACCTCTGCGCAGCTTTTTATGTCGCAACATTTAATGCTCTAAAGGTACTGACTTCATAATAGGAGTGTCTAAAAGGAAAAAGTCAAGACCGTTTCTTATCTCTTCATTCTAAGAAACGCGGGGACTATCTGTATACGGCTAAAATCGGAGAGCCCGATTTTACGGTCACTACGACGCTCAGAAGGCTCGAAGGGTCGGGTTTTGGTATCGGGGGACTGTATCGAAGGTCCTCAACCTCGAGGCAGTGTAAATTGAAGATCAACGTGGAAATATGGGAGACACCCGAGGAGCACGTGGTTAAAGCTGACAAAGTATGCGAAATAGTACAAGCCCGTACCATGGCATTAAATGGCTATACCAGTCATGTCTCTTTGCATTAATTACGTATGTACTATGTTGGGATTCTCCCTCATATATAAAGGGGACCCTTATCACTTTGTAAAACACATGATATTCAATACGAAAAGCCAAGGACATCCTCTTCCCTCTAATTCAAACATTCTTTACAATTGTCTCATTGATTCATTGTCTTTCATTTATTGTATTCATTAATTGTTCTTCATTCATTTCTCATCACTGATCATAAAGAAGACTTCTAAGAGGAATTAGACCTTGTCGAATCACTTTCCACTTTCCATTATCGAGCCAGCTCGACCTCGGGACGCATTCAAACCGACCTCGAGACCTCGTCTCTCCACTGCTTGGTTTGCATAATCTTGTTATCCTTCGTTTTTACTTCTCACTTAGCATCAACTGCCTAAACAATTGGTATTAATATAGATCACGTATTTTTAGAACCACAAAATCATGTATAATTGTAATTAACATTTTTAAGGTAAACAAATACGATAGTACAAATTTCTTGTCTAGAAACTTCATCTCAGCCAAATACAAGCAGTCAAACCGACAAGTCTCACCAAAAATCATATGGATCCCCACACAACGCAGTCCAGTACACCAACAAGTAATAATTCAGACATGACAAATAATAGTAAAAAGTTAAATAAGAAGGCTACTAAGAAGGTTTAAGCAGGCAGGGTAATTTTAATATTTTCCTATGAACTATTTTCAACAAAGTGAAAGCAAAAATACACGAAGTAAGCATTACGAGTTACATTTCATCACAGTACCGTTGTGGCGTGCAACTCGATGCCATCATATCGATCCACATAAGGTACCCATCGAGCTATAATACTCAGGCTCACTGATCAACCCTACATGGCGCATCACCTATAACATACTAACTCGCGACACTACGAAAGTTCCATAATTAAATCCGAACCATGTGCAAATTAAACATCTCATCAACCGCTAACCTTGCATTTAACTTAATCTAGGAGAACATCACCAAACACAATATAGCTTGTATACCTGTAGTAAACACCAACATCGGTCGTGGTCATAACCATGATGAATTCTTCGGAACTCATTAACACATAATCGAGTAATCAGAACCAATCGCCTTTAACTCAAACGAGTCACGCAGACTACCAACGTGAAAGTAACTCAATCTGATATGATCGCCTTGAAGGAACCTCCTGGGTAACCGAAGCCATTTCTTGCAGCTCTCCAACATTGACATGTAGATCTTTCCTGACAGGGAAATACAACAGATCTGATTACCATTCGCTACCGATTTCAAGCCTGCCCATAGATAAATTTCAAAGTCCATAAAGGCTACGTAAGACCTGGAACTCGCCAGAACCTTCTCGATAATCACTCACCTTAATCTGATCATCAATACGCATCTAATATGCATCGATCAACCCGTGTTCCACCAGCATATGACTATTCGAAGAAATAACCAAGCAATCCCTCGGCCCGAAAACTGATACAACGCATGATCCTACAATTCGATCGTCATTAGTAGACTTCCTCACTTTGCCCAAAGTCATAGAACACATCGTTGGCAATCCAAAGTCCATATCTTTATAGCATTTCCCGATCCCACACGGCGATTTAGCTGAATACTTTAAAAATCATGCGATACTAGTCATTAGAACACTCCGAAGATTCTGCCAAGCACTTACCCATCCTTGATATAGTCAAATAACGTCCCTAAATTCTCTAAAAGAGTAATAGATACACCCCACCGAATGGAACCTCGTACAAAATACACGATCCAAACTCATCACGTAGGAGATGGCGCACCGACTATGCCTAAATTGACACCTTACCATGAACCCACCTTAGTCACAAGAGCTAGGACACCAGCCAGTCTTCCCAATTTTGTGCTTACCAACCAGGTATAAGAACCCGGCTCGTATCGCAAATGAAAGATTGGAAGATTTAACACTACATCTGCTCCTGAGGCTAGACAACACATCACGATGATAATCAAGCATCCATATCCCTTCTTGATCCATTTTCAACATCACATATGAGCGATTGTGAAGAGTCAAAGTGGTAGATTTCAAATTGAAACAAGATCGCACGATAAGGAAAGAAGAAAGGGAAATTTTCCTAAGTGTCCTGTAGCCTCCCGATGATATGTATGGACGTCATCATACCGATCCGCAAGACTCTACTAGACACTTGCTCATGACTTGTAGAACCTACGAACCTAGTGCTTTGATACCAACTTGTCACTACCCGAACACCACTAGTCGTGATGGAACCTAACTCGACCCGCTAGCTAGCCAACTAACAGTCAATATAAACCAAATGAAATTTATAGGAAACGGTGAAGAATTATCTGAACATTTACATTTTAACCCAAGGACTGGTAGTACGAATCATGAGCTTCTAAGAATTTTAAATTTACAAAGTTTGTACAAATAAATACACGATATGTTTGAAAGTTACATAAACAGATTAGAAAAATCTAAAGCTACCTAGGATAAGTGGCAGCTATATTCCGGAATGCATGAACGTCTTCAGAGTCAGCTCCCGACATCACCAGCACCTCCGCTCCAGAATCTCCGCGCAAGGTGCAGAAATGAGTATGAGTACAACCGACCCCGTGTACCCAGTAGGTATCTTGTCTAACCTCGTCAAAGTTATGATGAGGCTTTTTAGTTAAAAGATACTCACTGATGAAACTTGCACCATAAACTAGCAATAGAACTATACAACAATTTAACATAAAAGGGTACACAAAACAAATATGCAAAGCTAATTGATTACTAGAAGAGAACGTAATTTAACATTTTCTAATATCTCGGCCAATCTTTCCTTAGAACGAAAACCAATAATCACGATAGTCACTCCATAACTTTCATAGCGTGAGGAATGTACTCAGATATCATGTCAATTGCTCGGCAACACCCTTCATGTATTTATCTCATCCTCACCAAATATGTGTATAACAGTACCAACTAGATGGCAGAAATGTCGATAACAGTAATGACAAAACAGGAACGACACAAATAGCAATAATGAACGAGGATATACATATGGACAATAATAATATACTAGGCGGAAATTATAGGAGTAATGACAAAAATTAGGAACAGGAACATGAACTTCAACTAACTAGCATGGTGGATGCCCAAATATGGATATAACGAATAAGAGGGGAACACGTGATCTTTATAAGTTATCAAGTAGAGGTATGAATGGTTAACATGGTAGAAGGCTTGTACTAAAGTGCAACAAAATAGATACGACAAAGATGTGATTATGAAAGCAGGAAGTAGGCATGGTGTTTGCAAGTTTAGCAAGTAGAAGGCATGAGCAACACAATAATAATTAAGATAGAGGACAAGGACAGGGCATTAACGACAAGTCACATAAGAACCATAAATCCGATAATAACAGCTCAATGTAAAGGCATGAACGTATACACAAGGAAAATATATCACAATATGATGCATGTCCCTCAACCTCGCCTGCATGGAAATACCCATCGTTCCATGAACTCACGATAATTTAAAAGCATGATAATATAAATGAAATAGCATGGCATCACCCTTCGTGCCTTACACTCACATAACATGGCACGACGTCACCCTTCGTGATTTTCTCTCAAATGATATGACACGACATCACCCTTCGTGCTTTTACACTCAATTGATATGGCACGGCATCAATTTCGTGATGTTACTCTCAAATTATATGGCACGACATCACCCTTCATGATTTACACTAACATAACATGGCATGGCATCACCCTTCGTGATTTACACTCTTACTTACCAAGCATATTTATATCAATGGAAAACAAGGTAGGAAGCACAAATAACATCAAGGAGAGTGTTTAAACGAATATTCCAAATGAATCCCAATCACACTTTCAAGCCGACAATAGTTCAATAAACCCTCAAGAACCTTATTTTTCAAGTGTTTCAACAAATATCACGAATGATCTACAACACGAGTATAGAATCTAGTATCTCAAGAATGTCGGTCGTAGCAATGTATTAATGATTAAGCATAGTGATGACCCAATTAGACATATCAATATTTTTTCAAAATTCTGTCAACTTTTAATCAAGATAATAAACTAAATCTTGGTTTCTAACATTTAATTCTATAATCTTCGTATCTATGAGTCAAGTAATACATGAAGAGAGAAGGTCACTTAATTTTACAAGGCACAATTCATAGCATAATCTACCCCCGAGCATGATTAACCTTGCACATGCATAAATGCTCGTCACCTCATATATGTATCACCCCTAGTGGCGAAACTAGAAATTTACTCGAGGGTATTCAAATTTGAAAGAAGTGAAAAAAATCCCGATAAAGGGTGTTCAATATGTGTTATATACCTCTAAAATATAATATTTCTATATACACAGTGCAATTTTTCGAGAAATGGTGGTCAACCGAACACCCTTGTAACTATGTGTCTTCGCCACTGATCACCCCCGGATGTAAAAAATAATGTCAAATAGTAGGAAAAATTCCCTCAACAACGTAAGGCAAGACAATTACCTCAAACAAGCCAACTCGATACACTAGAAGCGCCATCCCATTCAAATCATCCTCCGAACGACCCGAAACTAGCCAAAAGCAACTCAAAATCATCAAATAATGCCATAGTAAGCAAACCCAATTGATAAAGGTTGAATCTTTACACATTTACTCAAAGTCAACCAAAAAATCAAACTCGAGCCCGCACCTCGAAACCTAACAAATCTTACAAAATCCAACAACCAATTCAATTATGAGTCCAACCATACTAATGTCTCTCAAATTCAACTCTGAATCGATGTTCAAGACTAAAAATCTAATTTAGGAAAGTTTAGATAAAAACCCCCAACTTTCTTTTCAAAAATCATAATTCAAATGCAAAAATCAAAGATAGATTCACGAAATATAATCGAAACCAAGTAGAGAACACTTACCCCAATACTTGTGGTTTAAATCGCCTCTGAAATCGCCCAAATCCGAGTATAGGGTTCAAAATATGAAGGAATGAGCTAAAATCTCGAAACTCCAATTCTTAACCCACTGCAGATGTCGCATTTGCGACCAGAAGTTCGCAATTGCGGACAGCTCACAATTGCGACCACATGTTCGAAATTGCGACAAGGGTTCGCAATTTCAACCAAATGTTCGCAAATGCAGAGTCCGAAATTGCAACAAAAAGTTTGCAATTGCGGTACCAGCACCAGCAAACCCAAACTTCACTGAAATTATCTGAAACCACCCTGAAACTCATCTGGAACCTCCCGAACACAAACCATATATGCATTTCAATCATAAAACATGCTACGGACCTGCTCATGCACTCAAAACATCAAAAAGAGGTCATCTTAACCCGATATTGACCAGGTCAAAATCAATATCTTAACTAGTTTCTCAACCAATAATCCAAAATACACCCGAGCCTTTCGGGACCCCATTCAATCATACGAACAAGTATTAAAACACGATAAAAATTTATTGGAAGCTTCAAACACATCAAACAACATAAAACCACGAATCGTACCTCATATCAAACTTAACCAACTTTTGAACTTTCAACTTCCAAAACTCGTGTTGAACCATATTTATCAACCCGAGATGAACTCAAATTTTTCACACAAGTTTCAAATGAGATAACGAAGCTATTGTAACTCTCGAAACCAAAATCCAAACCTGATATCACCAAAGTCAACTTCCGGTCAAACTTATGAACATTCCAAAACTCCAAATTTCCAACTTTCGCCAATTAACGCTAGAACCTTCAAGAAACATCCAAATTGTAATTCGGGCATACGCCCATGTCCAAAAATCACCATCCTAAACTAATGGAACCATTAAAACTTTAATTCGGGTTAAATACACAAAAGTCAAACTTGATCAACTCTTCCAACTTAAAGTTTTCTACTAGAGAATTATTCTTCCAAATCGATTCCAAATAACTTGAAAACAAGATCCGGTGATTCACACAAGTCATAATACATCATGTGGGGATACTCGTGCCCTCAAACTACCGAGAAAAGTGAAAATGCTCAAAACGACCAGTCGGGTCGTTACATATGGCGTGGAAACGAGGTATAATTGTCATAAATATCCTGTACAACCCAACTAAAGACTAAGTCATGGAACACTAGTATCTGAGAACATATGAGACACTGATCGAAATAAAATAAGAAATTAAAAGTACAATTGAGACGCTGATCGAAAGAAAAAAAAAACAAAAGACTTATAATAGATTAAGTTGTCTCCCCGAACTAGTAGTGGCCCACATTCCTACTTTTCCCTTAGTAGATACTCATTTTGAGAATAACACAGTTTTATTAAACCTTGCAAGACCAGTGTAACAATCCGACCGATCATTTTTAGTTTTACAACCTTGTTCCTCTATGTGATGCTTCCAGTAGGTTCATTTGATATCATATGACTTTTGTGGATGGGTGGTTTGGTTTTCACAGGGTTTAAGAGTGATTTGAATACTTAGTTAATAGTTTGAGGCTTGGAGTCTGAAGAGTAGATCAAGGTTTGACTTTTCAGTAAACAACCTCGGAATCGGGATTTGAAGGTTCTAATAAGTTTGTATAATTATTTTGGATCTGTACATATTTTCGGATTGAATTTTTTATATTCCTATAAGGATTTGACTCCACTTGTCAAAATTTGGCAATTTGAAAAACATAAGAGTTCATCAGTTCAACCAAGAGTTGACTTTAATATTATTGTACTTCAGTTAGTTTTTCGAGACTTTGAATAGGTATATATAGTTTAATTGAACTTCTATGCAAACTTTGTAAGTAATCCGAAGTGTCTAAGTGTGATTCAGACACTCTTTTGAAAGAATGAAGATTTATGAACTTAAGAGAAATTCTAATCGGTTTGAGCCGCAATTCGTTGTTGTGATATTTTCGTGGGCGTTTTGAGCCTTTATATAAAAATTGGGCATTTGGACTTGCAGGAATGATTGGAAGGATTTCTAGGGGTTCAGATGACTTTCGGCGCGTTCAGAGCAAGTTTGCCGAATTTGACAACTAATAGGTCCAATATGTGGTTCAATTTGCAGACCGTAGAATTGGTATGCAAACCACAAACCTGATCTGCGAAGCACTAGGTAGCTATGTTTGAAGTTGTTGACTGGATCAGTTTGCTACTCGTTCTGCGAACCGCTGAACTGTTATGCGAGCCACAAAACTGATATTCCTAAGATCCATCCCCCTAGGTTTACCCTCTCATGTTTATTTCTTGATAGCGTACACACAGGTCATGAGAAATTGATAGATTTCTGGTTTGATTCTGATGTGGATCTGATGCAGTGAGTTTTAAGAATAAAGGTGAAAGCATTGACCATACAAGTGAGTCCTTTATGTCATATCAAGTATACTACATGTTTTCTATGTTTATCTTCTAACATGCTATTTGATGCTTTTGTTATATGTTTTAGACTTGATAGACGAGATAGAACTATCCATGTTGAGTTGATATCTCTTGATATATTCTTTTACAATATTGCATCTCTTTATAGAGTTTTTTGTGTGTGAATATGAATTGTACATGTTTGTTTGTTAGTAGGTATCATATGACCTGAATCTCGTAATTATTTCACCGAGGTTAGTTTTGATACTTACTGAGTATACGACACCTTATACTCATACTATATTCTACATATTTTATGTTGATTCTGGCATTGGCTCGAATGGACCTTAGGAAGGTGCCAGTAGCTCATATAGGAGACTTGAGGTAGTGTTGTATGATCATCCATAAACCCTTGGAGTCCCCTTTCTTCCTTTTTTATATTGCTACTTATATTTCAGATAATATTTATACAATCGAGAGATTTTGTTATATCTTATTTAAAGCTCATGACTCCATATTACTAGGATTTGGGAAATGTATTGTCGTAATATTTATGTGTTTATTGTAATTGTAGGATATGTACCGCATATTTCTACTGTAATAGTTATATTATATTCTTGTTATGCTTAGTTTGATGTATATTTGGATATTGACTTATCTATGGTAGTTAGGTTCCATCATGATTGTTTGTGGGATTTGGGTCGTGAGCACGGATAATTTTTGTGTTTTATATACCATTTAAATTTATATGTCAAAAATTATATTTTAATTTTAAGCTTCTTGCCAAGTCAAATAGTTTGGAATAAATAAGAAAAAATAAACTATTTCTTTTAATTAAAAAAAAAAAAAACAAGCAACAACAAATCCTAAATGGTGAGTTTCTTTCATTATTATACTTCCTTCGTTCTATTATTCACACCTCAATTATATCATTTCTAATTTCTTAAGTTAATTCTTTAAAGATACTTTTATATTGGATTTTACCAATTCATATAATAAAAAACTCGAAGGGATTTTTATTTTTTCAATTCTAACTTGACTTTATTTCCTTTTGACGATAAAAAGGTGGTGGTGAGGCACCTATATCATCTAAATATGGACGTTAGTATTTTAGAGGCCTCCCAAATTTAATGGATTCCTTGAAACAAGGCTTTTACGTGTGGAATGCCTTCTAATTTTGTCGTAATATAAATTGGTATATCTTATTCCTTTTCATTTCCCTACCTCTCTTCTTTCCCCGAAAATTGCAAAATTTGGCACCAAGAGGGCGGAGGAAGAAAGAGGAGGGGAGATGGGGAAGTACATGGAGATGTTGGATGCCGGAGCCAAAATCGCCAATAGGATTCGGTCCCATTATCCCCAAACCTCCGGCTTGTACTATCATCCACCTAGCAACGAAGCTTCTGGGAACAACGCCATGGCAAATACAACATCTCTGTTGGAGCCATTTTCTTCCAAGGCTGATGACGAAATGAACACCAAGGATCTCATTCTTTTCGTTGTAATTGGATGAACGATATTTTGTGACCCAAACCTTTCCCTTTGCCTTTATTTCTCTTGAGGCAAAGTCTATATTCTTTTCATTTATTACCTGTGTCCAATTTTGAATGTCTTGTTTCATATTTACTGTTAGACTTTAATACTTCACCAAACTTTTTTATCACATAAATATGCGAAACTCCACTCAATTTCTCCCATTTCTGACAATTCTGTTATTCTTAAATAGCCAACAAAAAATTAGTTATATAGCACAAATCATGTGTTTGATATTGGAAGTTTGTTCTTGTAGTACTTCGTGAAAAATATAACATTCTATTATATCAGGAAAATAATTTAACAGAACAAAAGTAAATATGAGAATTACAATATGTGAGTGATGAGCACGCTCCAACTAAAAATCAAATAATAAAGACATGAAATACCAATAAAATCAAAACTAGTTCATTGGAGTGACTAAGACAAAAAAATAGAAATTAAAATGTCACGGTTGATAAAGACTGCAAACTATGGCCATAGGAGGATTCGAAACGGTGATACAAAATCTCAGAAGAGTTTAACAAGAGATCGCAAATAATTATTGAAAAACTAATAAAATTTTATATATAACTTGCAAATGTGAAGTTGATTCCTCCATTCCTTATTATCCATCATTTTTTTCACGATGCCCAAAACCGCGTTTTCGCACCAACTCTAACTTTTAAAGTGCTAGTAAAAGGACTTTTTTGTTTACTTTTATTGAATTAAAATATAAAAGACTTTATATTTGCTAGCTGCCTTGTAGAAAATTTTATCCAAAAATTGCACATCAAATTTGTTAATTTGGGTAACGTGAAAATAGATTGGATTTAAGGATATTACTACAAACAAAATTAGTAGTAAAATTTGGACCAATAACAAATTACTTGTGCTTGACAAAATAAAATAACAATGAATGTAGATGTAACGACCCGACCGATCGGTTTAAGAGTTGTCGCCTCGTTTCCTCACTTACTGCTCATTTTGTACTTTATAGCTATTATATGACTTGTCGGGTGTCGCGAAGCAATTCTCCCTCTGTAAGATGTCGTGACGGCACCTAGTTTCTACTACTAGGTAAGCCTAACAAATTGAGGAAAACGAAAATAAAAGTAAAATTAACAATAAAATGCAACAGGATAATAAAATAGCTGATAA
Source organism: Nicotiana knightiana (assembly GCA_005239525.1). Lineage (NCBI taxonomy): Eukaryota > Viridiplantae > Streptophyta > Magnoliopsida > Solanales > Solanaceae > Nicotiana > Nicotiana knightiana. The sequence goes on along the minus strand of ML378015.1, from coordinate 133,173 downwards.
GATGTCGCTCGGTAAGTACAAAACCCCACACCCGAGTATACACAATATGTTTTCCAAAACCCGGTAGTCATAAGTCACAAGCTATATAAAATTACTAACGTCTTTATACATAAGAATCTAAGTAAAATACAAAACGGAGGGAATAGAACGGGACTCCAAGGTCTGCGGATGCGATAGATGTACCTTGAAGTCTCTGTACATCAATAAGAATTCTCAGCTAATAACGGGGCTGATAAGAAGCACCTGCATCTGCACGCAAAACATATGTAGAAGAGTAGCATGAGTACACCACAGCGGTACCAAGTAAGTGTCAAGCCTAGCCTCGGTAGAATAATGACGAGGTCAGGTCTGGACCCTACTGGGATATAATAATAAGACAGATGATATAATAAAATGAAGGAAAATGAAGAATTTAACAGAAAGAATTTACAGAGAAATAACAACACGGCACAATGAGATAACAATAGGGCGCTCCCGAGATGTCGTCTCGTAGTCCCAAAAGTAAATACTCAACAGGGGATCTCCCGAGATACCTTCTCGTAGTCCCAAAAGTAAATGTGCGAGGAGATCTCCGAGGTACCCTCTTGCAGTCTCAAAATTAAATATGCAGGGGGATCTCCCGAGGTACCGCCTCATAGTCCCAAAAGTAAACACACAGCTCAAATCGATAGAGAAAGCAATTAACAACAAAATCCTACAGTTAAGGTTGATACAAGTCAAGTAAAGGAAGGAATTCAACTAAACATGCTGCACAGAATTCAAATAAGCAATTAAGTCATGTAGACATGAGAAACTAGGCTAAACAGGATAACTACACATGCTAGTATAATTAGTGTAACAGGCTATTACTCAGTGAAAACCCAGATTTTTTACAACAATTAGCCCGTGTATGAACTCGTCACCTCGCTTACACGGTGCTCACATATCAAGGAAGTATCACAACAGTATCAAATCCTAAGGGGATTCCCCTCACACAAGGTTAGGCAAGCCATTTACCTCGAACCAAGCTCAATGAGTTAGTAAGAATGCCCTTTCCATGATTATCCTACTCCGAATGGCCCAAATCTTGCCAAAATTAATTTCATACCATAAATACAACTATAATATGCTAATCTAATAAATGAAATCAAGATATTTAACAAGTCATTAATATGAACTACTAGTAGAAATCAAGAAAGAGCAAATGAGGTAAATAAATATCCCAAAAATTATAATATGTCTACATGAACTACTAGTAGAATATACAAAAACATACTACACTACTATTCGAAGTGAAATAGACAGAAAGTAAAAGCAAAAGGAAGACTTCGGGTGCTGCAGAACGGGATCGGAAGGCAGCTCACCGCTAAGTCTCGAAGAAATCAAGGATGCGCGTCGGACTGATAGCCAGATGCACCTGCCTCAGATCCTGCACGATTAGTGCATAAGTGTAGCGTGAGTACATAAACAACATGTACCCAGTAAGTATCTTGTCTAACCTCGAATAAGTAGTGACGATGGGTCGACTTCGACACTTACTATGGGCTAACAATAAAATACTGAAATTATAGCTAAGCATGGACTATATAAACACAACTGAAAACTCAATAACAAGAAATAAATAAAAAATTCTTTCACTAATAGTAAATCCCAAATTAATTTTCATCATTTAACAAATTAGTCTCTCAAGCCAATGAAATAATATCAATTATAATTGGGCTCCAAGAATTTATTACGCATGAATTATGCCGAGGTTATACGGGCCGATCCAACATACAAATATATAAATTATGCACTGCTGAGAATCGAACAGAACGAACCATAGATGTATCTATTCTATTACCGATACATTCGGCCCGCTCCACAAGAAGAGAAAATAATTTATAAACAACCGATTCAAGATTATTACGAGGCTATTTTTCAAAGAAACATCAATTCTCATTAACGGTCAAGTAACCCGTCCAAAACTCAAGTAAATGAAATTCTACCTTTTACAATTCCTTTATCAAGTTCCAATATATTTTAAACAATTAAATTAGCAGGTAGGGTGCAAACATCGCAAGTATAACATGATTTGGGTCCTAGACTACCCGGACATAAACATAATTAGTAGCTACATACGTACTCTCTTTACCTCGTGCGTACGTAGGCCCCACAAATAGAAGCACATATGAAATAAAAAACCTATAGGCTTAATTCCCTTTTACAAGGTTAGAAAAAAGACTTACCTCGTCACAAAGCTTACTTTTCGGTCCACAATTGTGCTTTAAACCCTCAACTCGGTGCCAAACGACTCGAAACTAGTCAAATGTTATATAAAGTAATCAATACATGTTCAAAAGTTCATATCCTAACTATTAAAGTGATTTCCCAAACCTAATTGAAGAATTCCTAAAATTCACCCTCAGACCCACATGCCCGGATTCCAAAAATTTTTGAAGAAAGTTGTTACACACAACCTCATGAACTCAAATACATGATTTTCACTAAATTCCATAGTGGTTATTCCCATTCTTTTATCAAAACCTGGGTTTTATCTAAACCCATGATTTACACAAATTTACATGTTATAATCTACCCATAATCTATGTATTAAACTTACATTAGGTAGAAATTACTTACCTTCAATAGCTAGGTTGAAATCCCCCTTTTTGAAGCTCCGAAATCGCCCAAGCGTGCAATAAATGAACCCAAAAATGGCTAAGTCCCAATTTTTAAAACACACTGCCCAGCTGCCCTCTTCTTCGCGAACGCGGCGTTCGTGAAGGTAAATGGTCAGGCCCAGAATAAATTGGCCTACACGAATGTGACGAGGGCCATGCGAATGCGGAGCCGTACCAGCCCTGCCTTACGCGAACGCGAAGAGAAATTTTCACTGACCCTCCCCAGGTCCCTCCTTTCTACGCGAACGCGTAGGCTTGGGACCTCAAGGCTCCGCGAACGAAATCACAGTATCGCAAATGTGAAGGGAAAATATCCCCTCTACCCAAATCCTTCATCGTAAACGAGTGAGTCCTTCCGCGTTCGCGAAGAAGGAAATAAGAACTCGAATTTCTAGTTTTCCTAATTCAGCTCCGGGCGATTCGAAACACCCCGAGCCACTCGATACTGTAAAGACCCATAAAATTTCAAGTCTAAAAACAATGCCCGAATGGGTCCCCATGTGGTTATAACTGTAGAAATTCTTAAAACAGACCCTTGCGGAGTAAAAAGTACCCCGAAACTTAAAAGATAATTTTTTTCCAGAATTGCGCAGATCTGCGATCCACTATATGATCGCAGAGTAGGTATGCGGACCGCATAATGGTCACATACCTGGACAGCCTGCTGTCCAATTTGAGGACAGCTATGTGGCTCAAGATGCGATCGCATTTTGGGAATGCGGACCGCATAGCTGTCGCATCCTTGCACCTCCATTTTTGCAAAGGAGATTATGCGACACACTATGCGATCGCATAACAGGTATGCGGACCGCATAGTGGTCGCATACTTGGGTAGTCCGGTTCCCATTTGAGAGCCATTTATGCGACAAGAATGCGGACCGCATCGCAGGAATGCGATCGCCTCGCTGACCGCATTTTCTGCTTCAGGGCTCCTATTTCTAATTTTTATACCCGACCCCAGCTTAATAAAACACTTACCCCCTTTCATTTTAACGGGTATCTGAACGAAATAGAGAGAAGGGAGAGTGAGTTTAGTGAGAGAAAGCCTTCTTCTTCATCAAATTGGTCCATCATCTCTACTCAGGCCCGGAAATTATCGAGTAATCTTTATCTTCTTCACCATAAGAGGTAAGTCCCCACCCTATTTCCATTCAATTCTCAGGTTTTGGTTAAAAATATAACACACATGAATTGGTTCTTGAAGATAAAAGCTAAGACTTGCATGCATGTTCATGATTTGTCCTAATCTAGCAAAGGGGTGTAAGTTAGAGTAACCTTCCACTAAAAAGGGGATTAATTAATCAAAGGGGTCACATAGTGTTTGATAAAATGCCCAAATGAGTTCATGATTTCTAATTCTAAGTCTAAACATGGCATCTTGTAAATTAAATTGGAGGCGATAGAAGGTCCGGTTGGTTGAGAATAGATTTTAAAGGGGGATTTCGATTCGAGGTATGTATGACTAACTTTAATCTTTGTAGAGTCACCTTGTTGGTGTCCGAGCATTTAGTATGAGTTTCTTGCTTGAGCATATGTGAATTGATTGTTCTAATGTATTGAGACGTAAGATTCTATTCTCTGATTGTCCTAGTTGAGTGTCATGCCACCATGATATATGAGATTGTGAAAAGGGTGATTCCTTGTGCTTAATCTATCATGTGCAAAGCTCGTTAACTGTTGAATACATCGGTATGCAAGGATGTACTACCAAATGAAAGAAATGATAACGAATACAATTTTTGAATATATCTAAGTGCTAGATGCTGTGTAGTAAATAATGGAAAGGAAACGTGGATAAACTAATTGAGCTATATGTTGATGGCATACTGCATATGATTCACTGTTTGATAAAGATTTATGTGGCCTTAATTTCATATGGTTACTTGGTTGTTACGAATGGATATCCTTGATGATGAGAATCTTTGTGATTGAATTGTTGGTTGATGTTGCTATTAATTACATTGTTGAACATATCAAAGTGCTAAAGGGTGTGTAGAAAATGATGAAAGTAAATATGGACTCATTTTATTGAGTTAAATGATTGTGGCAACACCATATATGAATTACTGATTGGTAAGGATCATTGTGCCTTGATTTCACATAGTTGTTGGTTGATATGAACTTATGTTCTTCATGATGAAGATCTTTGTGATTTAATTATTGGTGGTTGTTGCTGTGAAATGTGATTGTACGGTGGGATCGAGTTTCGCGCCGCAACACGAAGTAATAAGGGTGGAGAGGCAATAAGGGTGAGATGTGATTGTACGGTGGGATCGGGTTGCACGCCGCAACACGAAGTAATAAGGGTGGAGAGGTAATAAGGGTGAAATTTGATTGTACGGTGGGATCGGATTGCGTGCCGCAACATGAAGTAATAAGGGTGGAGAGGCAATAAGGGTGAGATGTGACTGTACGGTGGTATCGGGTTGCGTGCCGCAACAGATGAAAAATTTAAATGAGTAACTGTGAAACCTTCATTTGTGATTTTCTGTATTTCTGTGTGGTATTTGTTTGGTTTCCTTGACTGTCCTCTATTTGTGTACTGTTTGATTCTATTTAGAATGAAGCTTGTTCATACATACTAGTACTATTCAATGGTACTAACGTCCCTTTTGCCTGGGGCGTTACATCTTTTACATGGATGTAGGTGGTTCTATAGCAGGTAGTTCCCACCGCCGATGGTGGGGCCTCCTCTTCATCCTTTCAGCAGTTCTGGTGAGCCCAATTTCCTCTCGAGGCCGTGTCTAGTCTATATCATCTTCTTTTGTATATGTTGTGTCTTTAAAGGTATAGCCGGGGCCTTGTCACCGACAAATCTATGTAAACTCCTAGTATTCTTAGAGGATCCGTAGACACTATGTGGGTTGTATATATATATATATATATATATATATATATATATATATATTTTGGGCAGTAGTTGTATTTACTCGTAATCGTGGACTGAATCGAAAATGTTGCATGTAGCTTGTATCTGTTGGGATCATCAAAGGCTAAAATCTTGAAAGGAGAAATGAGCTTAAGTTGTTAGTCCATGCTTTGATTTAATTTCCTATTTCACATCGAATATTGTATATCATAAACACGGGGTAACGCGTTGGGCAGGAAAGGCAATCCAGGTCCGCTTGACCGGGATCATCCGGTTAGGCGCCGGTCTTTTCCCTCGGTTTTGGGGCATGAAAAACTTGGTATCATAGCCTAAGGTTTTAAAGTGTCCTAGTATGTCTCGGGGTCGTGTCTAGTAGAGCCCTTCTAATCGGTGTGTTGTCGACCGCATCTATAATTAGGGGGCTACATGGACACTTAGGAATTTCATCCTTCTTTGATACTCCAATCGTGCGATAGAGCTCAAGTTAGGTAGTTAGTTCTCTCCAAACCTTACTCTCAAAATGAGTAATCGTGATACCATAATCCGCGTGTTTGAAGAGGGATTGATCCCACCATTGAGTCTGAGGGATTGCCCAAGGACTTGTTAGGAGAATGTATTGAGCTGTGGAGGGATTGGTAGAACCTATCGCTAAGAGGGGAGTGTCCTTGTCCCTATTGACATCACTGCACCACCAAATCCTATAGTATATCGGCATGGTACCAACTTACGTTAGGGATGTGGAGTCGAAGGGCATCAATTCAGCTATTGCCCTATCAACCTAAGGTCACCAAGTAAGTCACTCCTTAGCACAACTAACATACTCTTGTTGTATATGTACATCCATATTGAAGAACTTTCATAGGCATGGTCTTAGTAAATGTTGAAGTCACAAACCATTTCATGCACCTACTCTTTGAACGAGATCCAATATTTCTTGAATCCACTCTACCGCGAATTTCTTATATGCAATCTCTTATGATATCGAGCTCTATACTCATGTCCTTGAATTGAGTTGTAGCTATAGAATTACCATTTCCGACAAACCTTTCTAAACTCTGACAAGGGACTATACCCGAAGAATTTCTTCCCGAATGAATGGATGGACAATTCTAATATTTTCGCACAAAATAAAAGGATATTTTCTCTCGACCATTTATTCTTCTCTATTCGAAACCCTAGGCCATTTCTCTTCAAGTTTTTGCATCATCTAAATGTTGACTAGTGTCATAGTGAAGATCTTGCCTTGTGTCATCATCATCTCTAGTATGGTAGTGCCCTCGCTCTATATTTGTTGAGGCTTTCATTTTGGCCTAGTGGTCGAAATCGGCAAGATTTTTTTCTTTGTTTGGCGAGAATCTCCCTCTTCTCCGACAGGTTATTTTCTGAATTTGGTCTGCTCAATTACTTTTAAAGATTATTAAATCTCCATTGAAGCTGGGGTCCGTCGAGCCTCCATGTAGCTTGATCATGCTGCTCATTCTTGTTGCCCATCTTATTCTTGAAGGTTGTTCTTCTTCTGGTTGTAAGGGAGACGAGCATTTTCGCTCCTCCTTTAGTTTGCATAATACTTATTTGAGTGTCGCTATATGCTAATTGCTCTATGTTGCAACGAATCCAACTGATTTTGATGTTTGTAGTGGCTCCCCTAGCCGTGAAGCTATTGAGTTTACTCCTAAAACCTCAAGTTCCCTTTTTGTTAGTTCATTTGACATATCCGACTTTCCCCTAGTTGATGACTCATTTCTCAGTTCCAATTTCGAGGACTGAAACAAGAGCATAATTGTGTCCCTGGTATCTAGAAATACAATCTCTTTTATCAAAAGTAATCCACCCAAATTCTTCACCAATTCCGCTGAATACAGGAGATGGGATAGATGTAACAATACCTTTAGTTTCTAGTTAACTAGTTTTCGGTCCTCTCATATTACTGGGGCTTTTAGTATTCTGACATAACTAAAGAAAGATATAGAACTATAGGTGGAAATACAATTCAATCCATCCTCTTACTTTAACGGACCTGCTTCATTCACTATCGGCTATATTATTCCTTCTCAATCCTATCCCCTTAGAAGCACTATCCTTAAAGGTTGAACTCTGAACCAGAAAGAGTAGCTCTAATTTTAAAGTACTTCTAGATATCTGGTCAATGGATTAATAAATACCACAAATTACATGGGTTCCCACTTCACTTCAAGTTCATCAAGGGTTTTGTAAAAGGGTGTTGTGGAGCTTCATTGTGAAGTAAATTCGCTAGCCATAGTTGGATTTTTGAATTTTGGAGCTATACATCATGTGATTACATACATAGATATTCTTTCAAAAAAAATTTAGCTTCACGTGATCCCTTATATTACCACCCTTCCTAATAGTTGCAATGTAAAGGTCACTTCTATAAGCTCTCTCGCTTTCCTTTCATTTGCCGTGCATCATGTGTTGTTTACCTGTAATCACCATGTGATAGTATCTCAATTTCTCGATTGGTTATCCAACTATATGATTTGACTTAATTAGCCTCACTTTTATGTACTCTACAAGTTCCCTGACAATGGGCAAATTTCCCCTTTACAACAGACTTCTAATGTATTCAACTCTGTTTAAGCTTGTTGATTCCAAATGATGCTCTTAGTTGTGCTGCCTTACTATCTATTTTCATCTGGTAACTCTCCTTGTGAATCTAACTTTATGCCTTATGGCATCAAGGTTCCGGGTATGTTCCTTCTGTTAGGATTAAAAGATATTGCTCGCACTCCTTGTGAGATTTTCTCCTAAACAATCATCCCCCTGCTTTGCTTGTCCATGTGGCTAGATAACTCAAGTTACTCTTCTCCCATAAGTGCATCAAGACTTCTCACCCTTTCATAATTATTCATATGGTCACTTCGAGGCCTTATTCTACACTAACTCGTAATGATTTTAAGTACTTTCTCAACATTGTTGACGATTTTCTAGGGCTACGAGGGCTTGTCTCATGGGTTCCAAAAGTAATGATTCTCCTTAAATTTCAAGCTTAAATTGCCATGATTTCAAACCAAAGTGTGTCTCCTTTTCAATAGTCTAAAATGTTCGGATTTGATGAGGTTATGTGGCTTCCTACTCACTCGGCTCCTAGGAGTATTGACAACGTCATTGTCATGTATGGGAATTTTGCTACCTCTGGCATTCCACCGCCTTAGGAAGGGGTTAGATTGTTCGAATTATTATAATCTCATAAGTAGATGACTTCTTTTCCATCCTCATGCGCTTGTGGCATAAAGTCCTTGTGTCGCTTATTGTTAGGAGAAATAAAATTCCACGTATTTCATTTGTGGCCTCTATCACACCCATGTTGCAAGAGTCTTACCATTTGAGCTCAACTACTTACCTTACACTCAGGGACACAACCGGCGTATCCTACTTGATCACTTCTTTAAAATCTCAAGTTTACATACATGGTATCCACCTTATCTAAAAATACTAGTTACCTCTATGCTTCACTTATCTGATAATTGATGTAGTCACCTGGCCTAAACCATGTCGGCATCGTTAATATAAATCCTCTTGTCTCTTAGCATATAACCTCATGAAATACTCTGCTCAGCACATTAATGGATTCCTGAATAATTCCAGCCCAATCTTGAACTTCGTTGCTCCTTACTGTGTTAAGTCTATTTGGTATTGAAGGTTCAAACATGTCAAAGTCACCCTGTGATCTCATATAATCAGTAGGTAATTTTATGGTCAATTTAGTATGGCACATCTTAGAGTAATCGTGAAGGTCTCCACGGGTTTAGTTTGGGTGATCGCATAGAGATTTATAATTTAGGAGGCTGAACCGGTTATGCTCAAAAATTTCCCGTGTAGATGTTATGTGAATTGATAATGAAGAGTACATAAGCGCATTTCCCGTTAGGTTGCACTAGGGCTATGATGTTTCTCATTTATTTGTATTTTCATATATCTATGTCTAAGAAGGTAGTTGGAAGATCCTTTGTGTATCATTTTGGTGTAGATTATTGAAGGTGAAGTTAATAGGTAGTTAGCTTATGCGAGGTATCTAGATATCATCCTTGTTAGGTAAGTTTAGGGGTTGGGATTGTTTCCGCGAATGTGTTATGGAAAAGCTTGTAAGTTGAGGAGGCCACCTTGAAGGCCGAAAGTATCGTGGAAGGAAAATATTTTCGCTTGATTATATATCAATTGGTTTTGACTTGAAATGTACCTTATTGGTGTTATGATCTAAAAATGTGCAGTCCATGTTCATGTGTCATTATGATAATGTAGTTTTTGTGATGCTGAGAATTAGTGTTATGGGTAAATACATTGTGGTGCTTTGTCGAGTTATTGATGAGCTTTTAGGATGGTTTTGGGTGATTCTCTGACAGGTATATAGGCCTAATAACAAAGGAACCTCTGGAAAAATTCAGGAAATATCGGAGTTAGTAAAAACTTGGGGGTTGGCATATTTTGTGTTCTCTTAACTAAGTGATTCACCGATCCTCATTCGAGAACGAATGATTCTAAGTGGGGGAGGATGTAAAGACTCGTAAAATTTCAAGTCTAAAAACAATGCCCGAATAGGTCCCCATGTGGTTATAACTGTAGAAATTCTTAAAACGGACCCTTGTGGAGTTAAAAGTACTCCGGGACTTAAAAGATAAAATTTTCCAGAATTACGCAGATCTGCGATCCATTATGCGATCGCAAAGCAGGTATGCGGACCGCATAGTGGTCGCATACCTGGATAGCCTACTGTCCAATTTGAGAACAGCTATGCGGCCCAAGATGCGATCGCATTTTGGGAATGCGGACCGCATACCTGTCGTATGCACCTCCATTTTTGCAGAGGAGGTTATGAGACACACTATGCGATCGCATAACAGGTATGCGGACCGCATAGTGGTCGCATACCTGGGCAGTCCGGTTCCCATTTTGGACCATTTGAGGGCTATTTTTGCGACAGGAATGCGGACCGCATAGCAGGAATGTGATCGCATTCCTGACTGCATTTCCTGCTTCGGGGCTCCTAATTTCAAATTTTTATACCCGACCCCAGATTAATAAAACACTTACCCCCTTTCATTTTAACGGGTATCTGAACAAAATAGAGAGAAGGGAGAGTGAGTTTAGTGAGAGAAAGTCTTCTTCTTCATGAAATTGGTCCATTATCTCTACTCAGGCCCTGAAATTATCGAGTAATCTTCATCTTCTTCACCATAAAAGGTAAGTCCTCGCTCATTTCCATTCAATTCTCAGGTTTTGGTTAAAAATGGAACACCCATGAATTGGTTCTTGAAGATAAAAGCTAAGACTTGCATGCATGTTCATGATTTGTCCTAATCTAGCAAAGGGGTGTAAGTTAGAGTAACCTTCCACTAAAAAGGGGATTAATTAATCAAAGGGGTCACATAGTGTTTGATAAAATGCCCAAATGAGTTCATGATTTCTAATTCTAAGTCTAAACATGGCATCATGTAAATTAGATTGGAGGCGATAGAAGGTCCGGTGGGTTGAGAATAGATATTAAAGAGGGATTTCGACTCGAGGTATGTATGGCTAACTTTAATCTTTGTAGAGTCACCTTGTTGGTGTCCGAGCATTTGGTATGAGTTTCTTGCTTGAGCATATGTGAATTGATTGTTCTAATGTGTTGAGATGTAAGATTCTATTCTCTGATTGTCCTAGTTGAGTGTCATGACACCATGCTATATGAGATTGTGAAAAGGGGGATTCCTTGTGCTTACTCTATCATGTGCAAAGCTCGTTAACTATTGAATACATCGGTATGAAAGGATGTACTACCAAACGAAAGAAATGATAACGAATCCAATTATTGAATGTATCTAAGTGCTAAATGTTGTGTAGTAAATAATGGAAAGGAAACGTGGATAAACTAATTGAGCTATATGTTGATGGCATACCGTATATGACTCACTGTTTGATAAAGATTTCTGTGGCCTTGATTTCATATGGTTACTTGGTTGTTACGAATGAATATCCTTGATGATGAGAATCTTTGTGATTGAATTGTTGGTTGATGTTGCTATTAATTACATTGTTGCACTTATCAAAGTGCTAAAGGCTGTGTAGCAAATGATGAAAGTAAATATGAACTGATTTTATTGAGTTAAATGATTGTGGCAACACCATATATGAATTACTGATTGGTAAGGATCATTGTGCCTTGATTTCACATAGTTATTGGTTGATATGAACTTATGTTCTTCATGATGAAGATCCTTGTGATTCAATTATTGGTGGTTGTTGCTATGAAATGTGATTGTACGGTGGGATCGGGTTGCACGCCGCAACACGAAGTAATAATGGTGGAGAAGCAATAAGGGTGAGATGTGATTGTACGGTGGGATCGGGTTGCGCACCGCAATACGAAGTAATAAGGGTGGAGAGGTAATAAGGGTGAAATGTGATTGTGTGGTGGGATCGGGTTGCGGGCCGTAACACGAAGTAATAAGGGTGGAGAGGCTATAAGGGTGAGATGTGATTGTACGGTGGGATCGGGTTGCGCGCCGCAACAGATGAAAAATTTAAATGAGTAACTGTGAAACCTTCATTTGTGATTTTCTGAATTTCTGTGTGGGATTTGTTTGGTTTCCATGACTGTCCTCTATTTGTGTACTGTTTGATTTTACTTAGAATGAAGTTTGTTCATACATACTAGTACTATTCAATGGTACTAACGTCCCTTTTGCCGGGGCGCTACATCTTTTACATGGATGTAGGTGGTTCTATAGCAGGTAGTTCCGGCCGACGATAGTGGTGCCTCCTCTTCATCCTTTCAACAGTTCTGGTGAGCCCCATTTCCTCTCGAGGCCGCGTGTAGTCTATATCATCTTCTTTTGTGTATGTTGTGTCTTTAAAGGTATAGCAGGGGCGTTGTCACCAACAAATCTATGTAAACTCCTAGTATTGTTAGAGACTCCGTAGACACTATGTGGGTTGTATGTATATTTTTTGGGCAATATTTTTATTTCCTCGTAATCGTGGACTGAATCAGAAATGTTGCATTTAGCTTGTATCTTTTGGAATTATCAAATGCTAAAATGTTAAAAGGAGAAATGAACTTAAGTTGTAAGTCCATGTTTTGATTTAATTTTCCATTTCATATGGAATATTGTATATCATAAACACGGGGTAACGCGTTGGGAAGGAAAGGCAATCCAAGTCCGCTTGACCGGGATCATCCGGTTAGGCGCCTGTCTCGTCCCTCGGTTTTGGGGCGTGACAGGTACCCCACCAAATGCACCAACAAGTCCATAAACCTGATGCGGACCCGCTCGAACTCTCTAAACACGTAAAACAACAACAAAACCAAGAACCACACCCCAAAACCAAATCGAATCAAGTTATGAACTTCAAGTTTCCAAATCTCTCCGAACGCGCCGAATCATACTTATACTGCTCGGAATGACACCAAATTTTGTGGGCAAGTCTTAAATGACCATAAGGAACTATCCCGATCTCGAAATCCGAATTGGACTCGATAACACCAAAACCTACTCCAAATCAAATTTAAAGAACTTAAAAACCTTCAAAGAGCCAACTTTAACTATAAGGCGCCGAAACTCTCCCGGTTCATCCAAAACCTGATCGAACATACGCCCAAGCCCGAAACAATCATACGAACATTGGAATTGTAAAATCTCGATTCCGAAGTCGTTTACTAAAAATGTTGACCGAAGTCAAACTTAGTCTTTTTTGCCAACCTTAAGGAACCAAGTGTTCCGATTTCCACCCGAACCTTTCAAAATCCCGAGCTAACTATCTGGGCAAGTCATAAAATAGTAAAACTACATACGAGAAGTCTTATTTAGGGCAACGGGGTTCTAAAAATCATAAGGACCGGTCAGATCGTTACATAGAATTTCTTCTCTTTATTTAGATATTTATGTTAATATAATTATTAAATACCTAAATAAATTATTTAGTTAATTTAAAAGGGTAATTTTGTAATTCATCTTTTAAAGTTTAGGGTTCCCATTTTTATAATAATATAGATGATATGACAACTTGTATACTCTGATGCGTACTAACTTGATACAAAATGAGAAATCAGATTAAAATAGAAATTAATGATAAGAAAAGTAAATGCAAACCACACAAGTTGAACAATATAGGCTTTGAGGGTTGATCACCCTCGAACCAAAAATGCTACAATCGGTGCCAGAACAGAGTAATGAGATAATAATAATTAGAAATAACAGTTTATTGCTTTGGGATGCTGATACAATGTGTTTTGCAAATAATCAAACCCCTTTATATAGTAGAGGAGTCCTACTATAGGTACAATTCTATATAAGGTAAAAAAGCTCATGATTTTCTAATTAATCGGTTTTATTGATAGGCGCCGAGATTCCCGCCGTGATATCTGACCGGTTACGAATATTTCGGCCATCCGTTATTTTTATTCAATAATGTTTTCTCGAGCTAGTTTGGAGTCGGAGTCAGTTCCGGAGTTACGGACTCTATAATCTTGAAGACGCATGATCTAACATCGTTCCTAGGTTCGATGGAATCCATGGTCGATCTTCAATCCATTATGTGTTGACCTCGATTTGTCATGAAATAGGCGAGATCTATTTCTACCGTATACAGATAGTCCCCTCATTTTTCTAAGAGAAGGCAACAAGAAACGACATGAACTTCCGATCCTCACTTCGATAAATCATGATGTAAGAGACAAAATATAACTCAAACGTCCAGTCGGTCCAGTCTCTAAGGCATTAAATGTGTGTCAGTTGTTGGTCAGCCACTACAGGTTTTGAACCGCCATTAGCAAACTATAAATACTTCTGTCCATTCATTAGAACTTTTACATTCAAACTTTTCTCTTGTGCTTTAAGAAAATTTCATCACTCTCATCTTCTGGTTTTCTGGCTTAGGTTTAAAACTTCTTCCCTTCTGGTTTTTCGAAAGCTTTCTTAAGTTATCTGCTAATTACACCTCCTTTTTCATCAGCACCTTCTCTTCTCCTCTATTTAGAAGTAATGGCAAAGTCTTCAAAATCCGTTCCTAAAAAAGAAACTCCCTCTTCCTCGAGACCGTTTGAGAACGTTTTGCCAGGTGCCACTGAGGAACCGACACCAGAACCCCGTCTAAATGTGTTCGTCCCTGCGGGGTGCCAAACTGGAGCCGATTTCAAGGTTGAGAAAAACTCCTTGGTACTGGTCGGTGTGAGCCAGTCTCGAGATACATATGTTCAATCTCCGACAGTGTCTTCAACAAGGTCAAGGATGACTGTAACTAGGCCGATAAGCTCGTAGTGGTTCCTACCCCCGAGGAATCGATCACCACTCAGGTGGAGGGTTTAAGTGTTTACACTTACCCTTTCACGCCGGGTCCTTTAGATCCATTTATTATAGCCCTTTTCAAAAGGTATGAGGTGACTCTCAAGTAGATTCATCTTTTGTTTTGGAGGATTGTAATTCTTCATCGCTTCTTTGTGAGCAAACTCGAGGGGTGTCCTTTTACCATCGACCACCTTATGTGCCTGTATAGTCCCCGACTCTATCAAGGGGGGCTAATAAAACTTTCCCATCGGGCCAATAAGGCCCCATTCTCGAGCATCGACGAGGATCGGGCTCGAGGCTAGTTGGAGGATTCGTTTGAATGAAGACCTCAGACTTAATCCCGGTTGAGGACATGCCATTTCCTGAGAAATGGAACATGAAGCCTAAGTATAAATTGGTTTTAATGTTTTGTTCGTCATTTTTCTTTTAACCTTCTCCTTATCGATTTTTTGTGGTGCAACTATTGCTCGGATGCCAGATGCAGTACCTCGACTCAAGGAGTGGGTCGAGGGCATCGTGTCGCAAAAGCCCTACTCCGAGAGCGCGTGGCGTGATATTTTGAAGGGCCGCTGGGAGGCTTGTTCTCATGGTGATATTTTTTCCTTGAGTTAGATTCGACCTTATTTTTATTCCATCGATTTCTAACTTATTTTACTTTCCTTTTGCAGGTTTATCAAAAGATGTTGAGATAAGGCCTCCGTCTAGTGATGATGACATATTAACCGAGCCCCTACTTCAAAGTAGGATAAAGAGAAGAATAGAAAAAAGGCTCTGATTTCTATAAACTAAAAAAGAAAAAACCAAAATGGAGGCTGGTGCGCAAATCTAAGGTAAGTCCCAACACCCGTAGGTCTTATCGGATTCGCTTTGTCAATTGAGGGACGAGTTTGAAGAAGAAGAAGAAGCCTCTGAGTTGATGACCCGCGTGAGAAGCAGTACCGAGTTGCCTCAAACCAGGGTAGTCGATGAGGAAGCAGTGGCCGAGGCCTCCGAACCATGGAAGGAAGAGGCTATTTTACTCTGAGCTGGGGAGGTGGACAAGGAGACCACGACCGGTACTCCTCGGGCTAAGGGAGATGCCCTGAAAGATGCGCTTGGGGTGATAGATCTTTCTGGGTAACCATCATTCACCGACTTGATAATAAATCAGGCCCAAATGCTGAAAGGACGCCGAAACGAGGGGCCTCAAAGGGCCGCAAATTCCTTTAAAAAATTCTTCGATGGCATGGATTCTACTGCCTCGGATGATGTCACTAGGTTACGTGATTTACCGGTGCCAAAGAAGATGTCATCTTTGGGAGACAACATATCTTCTTCGAGTCAAAAATTAGTAGACCGGTTCCCAACTCCGAGTGCAGATCCTGATCAGAAGCAATCAATCATCATATCCATATCGAAGGATGCCAGAGTTCTCTCCACCCCCATGGAGGTTGCTTGCTATCTTCGATGACTGGTGACCAAAATGGATAAGGACAAAATGGACGAGGTAGAGGCTCCTTGTCTTTACAACGAAGCTCAAAAGGGATTGAATCGGGTAACTTCAAAAGCCTTTTTATTATGTACTTAGATTAAATTGCGAAAAAAATAACATTCTTCTTTATGTTTGCAGACCTCGGTGCTTCATCACGAAACCTTTCTCTGATATCGGGAAGAGTTAAAACAACACGAGGCCGAGACTCGGGAGCTTACTGAGAAGAGGGATGCTTACAAGCTCCTTAGTGAGAAGCTCTGGGCCGAATTAGAAGCGGCTCGGAAGGAGCACGCCGACCTGGTCGAGCAGGTAAGACGAATATTTAAACATAGTGATGGTGATTCAGACACAGTGGCTAACGAATCGAAACCACATGTTCAAAAGAAAAATGAACAGATCGAGCAACCCCAAGCGGAAGTGGACACGGTGAATTTGAGCCCAAAGAATGGAAGAAAAACATGGACAACCTGGCCTCGGAAAAAGAGACTGCCCAAGAGCAATTGGCTTTGACTGAGGTCCAGCTCTGGGATACAAAAGAAAAGGCCTTGGTACAGTCCAAAAGGATTGAGGAGCTCCAATCACAATTGAGCTCGGCGGTTTTCAGCCAAGAAAATCTGGCCAAGGAACTTAATGTGGCAAGGTCGGAGTTCGTTTTGGTTAAAGACGAGGTTGCTGAGCGGGTGGGCCCGCATAAAGCGATGCCGAGGAAGCTGAGGACAAAGTGATAAACTTGGTGAAGAATATGAGTGGAAATCCCTAAGGGAGGCCTCGACGGAGTTCGAGCTTAGGGTTTTGACCTGCTGGCTGAGGTCAAGAAAGCCAAGGTATCCGAAGCCCAGGCCAGGAAGCTGGCTTATCCTGAGGAGGAGGATTCCGAGGGGTCTGAAGATTCGGATGACCTCGAAGATGGAGGAGACCCTGAAGGAGATGACGCAGCTCCTGGCGGAGACTAGGCCACTTAGGCTTTTTAAGATGTCTCTATTTTTTATATTTTTGTTAAGGCCGTTTATGGCCCTTGTAAAAATTTTCATCGGGCAGTTCGACCCTTGTAAAAAAAAATTTGATTATAAATATAAGGCCTTTTCCCTTCAACATCTTTCCAGTTTTCCCTTTGCCTTATTTATTTTTATTTGCAAAGATCTAAGTGCCTTGACATAAAATAGTTTAGAGACTCGAAGAAACCTTACCTTCAACTATTTCGTTTTAAGCATCGTGGGGGTTCGGTGTGACCGAAAGTCTTCTTTTCCCAAAGTACTTATACTTTTTTAAGTCATAGTCTGTCGAGGGTAGCCTTTGGAACCGATTAAGAACTTTAAGGCCTTATTGTTTTTGTTACTGGCCTCGGACGTCTTCGAGCCGTGTTTATATGGTTGTAGCCGTTATAGTTTGGGTGTTGTCCCATGTTAATATCATTATCCCGAGTTATCCGGGTTTGCCTAAGATGGTATTCCTCGAGTGGGGTTGTCCTTAGCCTAAAATATTCTGGGTTGCCTAATAGGTCATATACCCCGAGGTCTAATAGCTTGGACCGTCCGAGTTTATTTTCAGACTGCAGTCCCCGAGTGAGAGAGTGATTATTCGTACTCCGGTTAAGATGGCCCTTGAGATCATTTCCTTTAGGGGATCGAAAGAAGGGAATTCCATAAGAAATATAATGGAAATCTTTTTAAAAGAATGGATGTTTGCAAGGAAAAGACTTATCTCTATTCTTGTGCATAATAGAAATGTATGTGTACATGCTTTGTGTCAGGGTTTGAGCAGTCTATGTGGGTATGGTTTATTTGACCGTTTTTCCCTTACAATGAATCCTTTCGATCGAGACCCTTCAATCTTGAAGTCTCTTTCCATGCTAAAGTCGATATCAGAGGGTAATGCCCCTCAGTGTTCGGGGTTGATCAAAGAGAGACCTCGAATACTGTTTTGATCACCGTCACCGGTTCGTTTCCGACCTTCAATTCTATGTTAGCACGATTACTTGTTTCCTCATTAAAATCCTTGCTTGAAAACCCACTTGGGACAAAACCGGTTTAAGGGAAAAAGAGTGCAACGCATGATTTTAGATCTAGAATATCGTACCATCCCTTGTTGGTTACCCGCAGGCATTAGTTTAAGATGTAAATAAAAGAAAGAATGGGGTCGTACCTTATCAGTAATATCGATTTAAGTGAGTTATATTCTGGTTGTTTGGTAGTTGCCCGCCATTCATTGTTCTTCGTTTGTAGGATCCTTTTCCGGTGATCTCAATAATCTGGTACGGTCCTTCCCAGTTCAACCCTAATTTTCCTTAGTTCGGGTTCCAGGTGCTTAGAGTGACCTTTCTTAGTACCAAGTCCTCGGTATTGAAGTGTCGAAGGTAGGACCAGCGATTATAATATCTTTTGATCCTCTGTTTTTGGGCGGCCAAGTGGACAAGAGCGGCTTCGTGCCTTTCATCCAATAGCTCAAGGTTCGTACTCATAGCTTCGTCCTTCGATTCCTTTGTTGCATATCGAAACCTTATACTTTTTTCTCTGACCTCGACCTGTATCAAAGCTTCGGCGCCATAAAAAAAAGAAAATGGGGTAGCCAAGGTACTGAACTTCATGGTTGTATTGTATGCCCACAAGACTTCGGGTAATATTTCATTCCATATTCCTTTGGTATCGGTTAACCTCTTTGTAAGGTTTTAAAGTATGGTTTTGTTGGTAGATTCAGCTTGTCCATTCCCACTAGGGTGATAGGGTGTCGTAAGGCTGTATTGTGGTCGGGGCCCGGGCCTAAATGGGCTAAATAGGCCGGGTCAAACGGTCCCGGGATCTAGCGGGCTGGTTCCGGGCTAAACGGTCCTAGTGGGTGTAACCAAGGCCCACGGGCCTAAACGGGCCTAAGTGGGCCGGGCTATTTTTTTTTTGAAATTTTTTTATCTAAGACAATTTATTGCAAATTATATTATATAATTGTGACTTAAATCTTGTAATTCAAATTTGAACACAAAAAATTATAAAGAAATATTCAATGGAATGCCTTATAATTTTTATTATTACGACATTAACAAAAAATGACAATATCTTTCTTAGTCTTCCTCCCCCCAATGGAATGAGCACAACAAGGTGATAATACCACCATTAAAAGGAAAAAAAAACTAATGAAGATGTGAAAAAAAAAAATTACATATTAGTCTAATAAGAGATAATATGTAGACTAATATGTAATTTTTATTTTAATTGGGGCTTTTGCATCTACAAGTGTAGACATTTCCTCATCTGAAAGTGCTAAAGCATTATAAATATTTGTATACCAAAAGTGAGGACCTCCTAATTTCATAGTAGGATTTAACATGGCAGCAACACTATAAATATGGGATAGGGAAAAAATATTTTTTTAATTTTTCTCTCATAGAATCAATAGCAAGTTCGTAAATTACCCCACCCTCTGAAAATTGAGTAAACAAATTTGCAAGTTCTGCAATATAAACTAAATAGTTAGAAATAGTAGGATAATATTGCCTAGATAATTCATTTGTAGCAACATGAAATTTTTCTAATTAGTCCAATCCTGATTTGTAAGGTGTTCATCATCATCACCACCACCAACACGAGCATTAAACGTTGCGTTTATTGGGTTTCTATATTCATATGCAACAACTAAACTTTCATACATGTAAATCCATCTAGTCGGACAAGGTTTAGGAACCTTTCTTTCTCTAATGCCAAGTTTATCGCATTTTTTAAAATATTCTCTAAGTCTACTTCTACGGTTTGAATAAAAAAGTCAATTAAGAGCCATTTTAACCTTTTCAATTTCAACATTTAAAATTTTCATACCATCACCGACAATTAAATGGTACATGGAAAATATTACTAACTGCAGGATTTAGTGTCGTTGTAGGCAAGGCTATAACATTAGTTTTACAAGAAGCATTATCCATTGAAACTGACATTATTTTTTCTCTAATGCAAAAATATCTACAAATATCTGCAACTGTGTTAGCAATAAACTTCCCTGTGTCACGTGAATTAATTATTCTATAAGCAATAATGTACTTTTGCATTATCCATTCCTCATCAATCCAATGACTGGTAGCAGTAAGATAATCACAGTCATTATCACTTCTACCAATATCAGTAGTAATAGAAATGCGACAATTTATATGAGTAAATAAATAGCGCAAATGTTGTTCATATTCATGTTTATATTTATAAATATTTCTCTTTACAGTTGTGTGAGGCCATCAGTTATAAGTAGGATTAAAAATTCTTCTAATATAATGCACAAAGTAAGGGTTAGAAGGAAAACTATAGGGTAAGAACATAACATTAACCATTTTTGCCAATTCTTCACGATCTTTCTTTGGATCGTAATATAAATGCCACCGGTAACAGTGTAATTCCCGGTTGAACTAGATATTGACCGGTACTAGGGTTAACCTGAGTACCTAGACTTGTCCCCTCTTGCAGCTTTCATTTGAAGAAATCTAGCTTTATCTTTAGGGTGTGTCTTTATGTGTCTAGTCAAACTACCCGTACTGCTACGGTCTCCAGTAAATTTATGAGCCATCAAAGTTCCACAAGTTTTACACTTAGCCTTATTTTGATCTCTTAGTTGAATAAAAAAGTGCCAAACAAGAGATGTTTCGCACCGTTTAGAAGTTTGTCTATTAAAAGTAGGGGTTACTACAGGAGGGTCAAGCAGGGCATCATTTGGATTATTATCAGTTGGGTTAACTTCAACAACAGGACTAGTAGGTGTATTATCATCCAGTTGCGTTTCATCTAAATCTATATTTTCATCATCATTTTCATCAATAGTTGGATTACCATAAAGAGCATTCATATATTCATCATTTAATTGTCCGCCTGGTGCAATATCATGGTAAAATTGACTATCGGTAAGTTGAAATAAAAGGTTATAACTACCAAGAATAACAGGTGGAGGAGGACGGGTAGTAGCTTGGCCACTTGATTCACCAATTTTAGATTTTCCCTTATTACCAAACATTTTTTTCAAAGAAAAGGCCATATTAATTATAATTATACAAAGTAAAACAAACAAAACTATAATATTAAAATTTAAGAGTTGGAACGAGTTAACCGAATTGACAAATAACTTCTTGAAAGTTGTATATCGTTAAGGACTTGAATACTTTAATTCACCAACTTCACAATTTTTCACAAATTGCAATAATAAAGTAAGAAATTATAGAAGAAAATTAGAGATTGATTGATGATTTTGTGAGAAAAAATGAAAGAATGAGGGGGTATTTATAGTTGAGAATAGGGAAAAAGTATAATTATAAAAAGTTTGGGGTTAAAACAAAGTTTGGGGGGAAAATGGCTATTTTTGAAAGTGCCAAACGACTAAATTGGCAGGCCAACGGCTATTTTTTAAATTTCCAACAGTTGGCAAATTTTTTTAAAAAAAATTGAAAAATAGCCGTTTAGGCCCGGTTGAACCAGCCCACCAATGGAAGCTGGTCCCGGGCTAAACGGTCCCGGGATCACGGTCTCACTATTAAGGACCGGCCCACTGTGGTCTCTTAGGACCGCTTGGGCCCGGACCATACGGGCCAGCCCGTTTATCCCAAAACCCATATGGACTGGCGGGCTTGGGCCGGTCCCGGGCTGGGCCTGGACTACAATACAACCTTAGGGTGTCGATAGGTTCCTTTTGGTCTTGCGGTCTTCAAGGAACCAGGTTACTTTTCTTCCGATGAATTGATTCCCATTATTGCATACAATCTCGGCCGACATTCCGAATCGGCATATGATGTGGTCCCAAATAAAATCGATCACCTCCTTGTCCCTTACCTTGTCGTACGCTGGGGCTTCCACCAACTTAGAAAAGTAGTCAGTCGTAAACAATACAAATTAAGCCTTACCTGGTGCCTACGGAAGGGGGCCAACGATGTCTATTCCCCACTTCATGAATGACCGTGGTGATAAAACCGAGTGCAGCAGCTCCCCGGGTTGATGGATCATCAAGAGCGTGTCTTTGGCATTCATCGCATTTTCGAACGAACTCCTTTGTGTCTTTTTCCATATCGATCCAGTAAAAATCGGCTTCGATTATTTTTCGAACTAGGATTCGGCGCCCGAATGATTTCCACGTGGATTTCCCTCAAAACATACTCAATATCTGCCAGCCCTAGACATATTTCAAGTGGGCCATCAAATGTTCTTTTGAACAAGGTTTCATCTTCGAACAGGCTAAATCGAGCCGTCTTTGTAGGCAGAGCCCTCGACTCTTTTGGATCCTAGGGCAGTTTACCGAACCTGAGATATTCCACATATTTATTCCTCCAGTCCCAAGTTAGGCCCGCCGAGTTGACCTCGGCGTGGACATTTTCCACCACCGATCTCATAAGTTTTACGACTTCTCCCAATTTGAGCTCGTCGTCTTCGACCGACGTCCCCAAGTTAGCGAGGGCATCAACTCGCTATTTTGATCCCGAGGAACGTGTTGTAAAGTCCACTCTTTGAACCGATGTAATGTCACCTATAATTTGTCCAAGTATCTTTGCATTCGTTCTTCTCTGACCTCGACGTTCCATTGACTTTGTTTACCACGAGGAGGGAGTCGCACTTGGCTTAGATCACCTCTGCCCCCAAGGTCTTGGCTAGTTCAAGGCCTGCAATCATGGCCTCATATTTGGCCTTGTTGTTAGTAAATTTCACAGTCTTAATAGATTGTCTAATTATATTACCTGTTGGTGGCTTTAGGACGATGCCAAGTCCTGACCCTTTAGCGCTTGATGCACCATCCGTGAAGAGGGTCTAGATTCCCGAGGAAACTCTTGAGTTAACCAATATGTCTCTTTCAACTTCGGGTATCAAGGCTGGTGTAAAATTGGCCACAAAGTCTGCAAGATTTTACGACTGAATGGCGGTTCGAGGTCAATACTCAATATCGTATCCACTTATTTTGACGGCCCATTTTTCCAGTCGGCCCGAGAGTTCGGTCTTATGCATAATGTTCCTCAATGGGTAAGTAGTCACGACACATATGGGGTGACATTTGAAGTATGGTTTTAGCTTCCTAGAGGCGCTTAGCAAAGCGAGCACCAGTTTTTCCAGGTGAAGCTACCTAGTTACGGTCTCACCTAAGGTCCTACTAACATAGTAAATTGGAAATTGCGTACCTTGATCTTCCCGAACTAGGACTCCACTTAGCGATATCTCCGAGACCGCCAAGTACAAGTACAATTGTTCGTCGGTCTTCGATCTGTGAAGTAGAGGCAGGCTCGATAAATACCTCTTGTTTCCTCTAAAGCTCGTTGGCATTCTAGTCCACGAGAAGTTGTTCTTCTTTTTCAATAGTGCGAAGAATCGGTGGCCCTTGTCGGACGACCTCAAGATAAATCGCCCTAGGGCGACTATTCGCCCGGTTAACCATTGGTATCTTCAATGGCTTTGATCTTATCGGGATTGATCTCGATTTCCCTGATTGGATACCATGAATCCGAGGAACTTACTCGACCCAACTCCAAACGCACATTTTTTTGGGTTCAGCTTCGTGTTGTACTGCTTCAGTATGCTGAAAGTTTCCTGCAAATGTTCTAAATTGTCCTCTGATCGCAGGGGTTTAACTAACATGTCGTCAATGTAAACCTCTATTTACTTTCCTATTTGTTCCTAGAACATCCGATTTACTAAGCGTTGGTATGTGGCACCGGCATTTTTCAATCCAAACGGCATTACGTTATAAAAGTATGTTCCGTATTTAGTGATGAAAGAAGTTTTTTCCTGATCACCCGGGTCCATCCGTATTTTTGTAACCGGAATAGGTGTCGAGAAAAATAAGGGTTTCATGGCCGGCTGTGGCATCGATCATACTGTCGATGTTGGGCATAGGTAAAGAGTCTTTAGGGCATTCTTTATTCAAATCTTTATAGTCTACACACATTCTTAGTTTATTCCCTTTTTAGGGACTATCACTACGTTTGCTAACCAATCTGGGTATTTGACCTCCCGAATAGACCATGTTTTATTAAGCTTAGATACCTCATCCTAGATGAAATCATGCTTGATCTCAGACTGTGGTATCCTCTTCTGTTTAATAGGATGAAACTTCGGGTCTAGGCTCAGCTTTTGAGTGGTTATCTCCGGTGGGATACCTGTCGTATCGAGGTGGGACCAAGCAAAACAATCTTCTTTAGTTATAAGAAATTGAATGAATTTTTCCCTGAGCTTGGAGCTTAGCCCCATGCTCAGGTATACCTTTCGATCGGGCAAGTTTCTCGCAATATGACTTGTTCCAGTTCCTCAACCATCGATTTAATGGCGTCAGAATTATCGAGGGCTATAAAAGATCTAGGAACCTCATAATCATCATCCTCGACTTCCTCTTGTTTGTCCAAATCTATCGAAGATGGTATCAGTGGTTGTTATTTGGTCCCGATTTTGACCATCTGGTTTGGGCCCTTCGATGTTGAAACTGCAGATTCTGGTATCACCTCTTCGACTGAACATTTCCTTTGCAGCCGATTGTTCCCCGTAGAGTGTTTTAAATCCGTCACATGTTGGGAATTTCAATGCTTTGTGTAGTGTCGAAGGCACCACCCTCATGTTGTGGATCCATGGACTTCCGAATAGAGTGTTTAACTCATGTCCCCTTTGGTAACATAAAATTTGGTCTCCTGGATGGTCCCGGCGGTGTTCACTAGTAACGTTATTTCACCTTTAGTGGTCTCACATGCCATGTTGAATTCGTTTAGAACTCGAACTGCATGCACGATTTGGTCTTGTAGACCGAGCTGTTCCACGACCCTTGATCGAATGATGTTGGTCGAGCTACCTGGATCAATTAACACACGTTTAACATTAATTTTATTAATGGGTACAAATATTACCAGTTCATCATTGTGGGTTTGCACGATCCCTTCCGTATTTTCATCGTTGAAAGATATAGTTCCTTCTGGTATGTAGTTTCGATTTCGTTTTCCCTAGTGATGGATACTTTGGTACGTTTCAACATCTTCCCCTGTGGCATATCAACCCCATTGATGGTGAGGTTGATGACGTGTTGAGGTTCTTCTTGTTCTACCTGATTGTTAGAATCCCAGTTCCTGAAATGATTCTTGGCTCGGTCGCTCAAGAATTCTTGAGGGTGCCCATTGTTGAATAGATGAGCTACTTCCTCTCTAAGTTGTCGACAATCTTCCGTTCTGTGACTGTGAGTGCCATGATATTTTCACATTTGGTTAGGATCCTTTTGGTTGGATTGGACAGTAGAGGTCGAGGCCTTTTGGTATCTGTGATGCGCCTGATAGCTGATATAATGGTGACAACATCGACATTAAAGTTGTATTTTAATAGCCTTGGTGCGTCTTTAGACCCGATGGACATGTCGAATCCATTTTTTGTCATAAGTCCTCTGGTGCTTTGACCTCGATCATTTCTCTTTTCGTTTTTCACAGAGCTTCGCCCGGGCCCGCTGCTTCTCTGATCTCTATTATATGGCTAATACCGATCCCAATTTTGCCTCGGTTCACAATCGATCTCTCTCTTGACTCTGTCGAAGGTTCTGACTGGATAGATAGTTTTCGAAGGGGTCCCGAGTTGATCATCTTCGACTCTGATTTTTGACTGATACTGGTTATGCACGTCGGCCCATGTAAGAACCGGGTATTCTATTAAGTTCTACTTCAGCTTCTTTGAACCCACCGAGCTTCAAATATTAAGTCCCTAAGTGAAATCTTGAACAACCCAATCATCAGCGATCGGTGGCAGGTCCATTCGTTCCATTTGAAATCAGGACACGAACTCCCTGAGCATCTCGCTATCATTTTGTTTGACTTTGAAAAGGTCCGATTTCTTATTCTCGACCTTTATGGCACATCCGTATGCTTTTAAAAAAAGAATCTGCAAGCATAGCAAATGAGTCAATAGAATTAGGAGGTAAGTTGTGATACCATATCATAGCTCCTTTTGACAGGGGTTTCCCAATCTTTTTCAACAAAACAGACTCGATCTCATCGTCCTCCAGGTCGTTACCTTTGATAGCACATGTATAAGAGGTTACGTGCTCGTTGGATTGCTCGTTCCGTTATACTTGGGTATTTCGGGTATACGGAACTTCTTGGGGACTGGCTTCCGAGCCGCGCTCAGAGGGAAAGGTTTCTGTACAAACTTCTTGGAATACAAGCCTTTCAATATCGGAGCTGCTTTTGCGATTTGGCCTACCTTGGAATTGCAGGTTTCCACCTTTTTGTTGTTAGCCTCGATCTTCTTCTCCCCCGATTTTATCCGTTTTGTCATCTCCTCGAGCATCTTTATGATCTCGGGATTAGCCCTCGATTCGTGCTCGTTTGACCTTTCTATCGCCGCCTGTTGAGCCTGTAATATTTTGAAGATCACTCGTAGACTGATGCCATCTCGTTCAATGTTTTGCGTGTTTCGAGTTGCTGATCGGGCTATGTTGATACCCAATTTTTTCCAAAATAATTTTTAAAATTGCATATATGTATTCAAAATCATGCATTAGCATCAATTGGCAATTTTCCTCAATTTCTAAATTTTTATTAATTTGCCCAGTATTTTATTTTCAATAAATAATTACAAAAGTTGCATCACAAATGATTTCAAAACATTTCTTGATTTAATATTACTATTTATGGTCTTATTAACTCAAAATTGTTTTATAAATAGCCATTTTGGCATCTTTTGGCTACAATTGCAATAACTTTGCAATTGGAATCTTGGTCGTTGATCATTTTTTATCAACGACCCAGATTAACCCCTTCCATAATTAACCTAAATCACCCCCTCCCAAACCCCTCATTCTCCTCCTCACTCCGCCGTCACCCCTTCCCCTTCTCTCTCAAATTCTCTCAGGCCCCAACCCTAAATCTCACCTCGCCGTCACTCTCTACCGTCAACTATGGTGGTCCCTCGCCACCCTCAGGCCTCTCATGGCTCCCTTATGCCGGCATTACTGTCTCTAATGTCCTCAAGGAACAAGGGCCAGTCCACTCACACCTTTGGCATGTTCTTGTCTGTTTCAGGCCGCCTGGCTCGATTTTGAGTAAGATTTCTATTTTTGCCTAAACCTATGGGTTTCTAAGACAATATCTTCATCTCTACGTTATTTTACAAAACCCTACTTTCATTTATTGAACTTCTCAGATCTGTACAGACCTGATATGAATCGAACTATTTTTGCTTGTTTTTATGAAAAACCTTCTGATTTTCAAGTCTCTTTTCGTATGTTTTCGTAACTAGGGTTTCCTGAAAACTTTTCTTCAAAACAATTTCTGATTTTAAGTGTTTAATTCTCTGATTCTTATGTGTTTCGACTGATTTTGTTGAGTTTCTCCCTAACCTTAACTAGCTTATGCTAAAACCCCTAATTTTTGACACTGAATTTGGATTCTGAGTCGATCCGTGTTATTTTCTACATGATTTAGTTCTGTACTTTGATTCATATGATTTCTCCTTCGTCTAATTTGAATACCTGGTGATTTTACCCTAGTATGTCTCTATTAGGGTTCCGGATTCGGCCCTTTTTGTTTATACTTAGCTTATCTGCTAATTCATTGAAACCTATGTTCTTGTCCTTAAAATCAGTACTATTTCGACTCTTTAATTCACTGATTTGCTACGGTAATACATGTATGCTGATTTCCGGTTGTTTCTTATTTTTCATAACCTGTAATTATTTCTTGCCTTATTTTCTAACTAACTATGATATTTAACGATTCTTACTACTTGTTTCCTTATTTAAACTCTTGTATATTTACCCCTAATTATCTACTTCGTACCTAAGGTTATTTGATTTCTTCCCTTAAATATTGCCCTTGCTCTTTACCGTTAACTAGCTACCCCTTAATTAAAGGAAACTTTGTTGATTTCGTGTATGACTGAATATGTGGATTTGCCTAATTGCTACATGATTGATTCTTTACCTAATTTTATCTAGCTCTCAACTTATATATATACTCTCTTCTATTCTCACATTCGGACACGAACACTAGTTCACAAAAACTCTCTCTTATACTTAAAAGTTCTCTGCTCTTTCTTGTTACTTGTTACTCTTGCTGAATTAGCCAGCTGTAAGCCAAGGCTAGTTATTGAACTATACCTGCTCTATACTTTTTGCTTTCTCTCCTTAACTGGTATGTCCTGATTCAATTTCAAATCCAAAACTCTATGTGTTATTGCTTCAATTCAATGGTTTCTAGTTTTCCTCCTGCTTACTATTTGGTTGTTTAATATGTAATTTGTATGTTTAAATCATTGTTTCACCTAGCATGCCTGTACTACCCTGTTTAGTTACTAGCCTATATGAATTCTGATTAGCATGTCTATGAGCCTGCCTCTTGCCTCTCTAACTTGTCTAAACCTGGCTTTACTCCATGTATGTATGTTTGATTTTTTGTCTGTTTGTTTACTCAGCTTCTGGTATTAATTTTCTTTGCTAACGTATCTAATATCTCTAAGTAATTCTGATTCTGTGTTTAATTCTGTCTAGTACAACTATGTTCTCAACTGTCTGTTTTGAAGTCCATGCCTTAGGTCTGTATCATTAGCTGTATGACTAATTCCTTAAATCCTGTAAACTCATGGAAAGCTTTTGTGTTTCTATTGTTATATGTCTCACCATGCGTGTTCAATATGTTCCCAATTCCCCAATAACCCTATGTGAACTCTGTTGTTAGTAGTACTGGACTTGATTGTTCTGTATGCCAATCATGCTGCTTGCTGAATTTTCAAAATACTTACATTGTTTTCAAGTTGTTTTACTACTAATCAGTTAAGTTTAAAAAAAAACAACTCCTTTACTTCTTGAATCAATTCAGTATTGTTTATCTTGTCAAAACCTTTTTTCAAAACTATGTCAAGCACTTTCACTCTACTCTTAAGTCCCTAGGTTCTGCCCCTCCAGTGTGTGAATGCCTAAGGATCCTTTTGATATCCCTCTAAACTTTGACACACCGAAGTTGGCCCTTCAACACTGCACTTACTCAGTTCTTGTTATGAAAGTCTAGGAGTGAGCACTACCCGGGATCCTTGAGGTCCTTAGGGAAATCTGACACACCTGGACATGAACTTGGCTATAAAATCCTTGGCATTTGAGACTACTGAAGGCCTGGTATCCTCAGGATGTATTTAGGCCTGCTTCAGGCTCCCTATAGTTTAATCTATATCTCATTTATGTAATTTATGTAATGCTGGTCTGTAATAATCCTTTGTAAGAATATATTGGGGTAACTAGTAAAAAGGGATGGTAGTTATATGATCTTGTGGGGTAAAGTGGGGTAGGAATCATGCTTGAGGATTTACATTATGCTAATCCTCTCTAGAAATCATGTCCTAAGCTTGTGTGATGCACTAGAAATCATGTTCTAGGATTACTATGTTATTTGCATTAAACTATGTTGAATTTGTGCGTTAGATATCCTGTTTTAGGGCACTCACGTTTACTGCTTTTCATATTAGAAACATGTGGTAAACCATCACTCTATTTCTGATTCTATATAATTCATGATCATTTAGAAATCATGCCACTAGGCTATTAAAACTGCCTAATAAAATAGTCATCCCTATGTGCATTAGATATCCTGTTTTAGGGACTCTGTTTGCATCTGCTTTGAACCATGTCTATATCACCTAGATAAATAACTATCTCTGAAAAGGTTAACAAACAACCTCACACATAGATCATGTTCCAGTACCAATCTGTATAAAATCACTTGTTATGAAAGCCATTACTTAGATCAGCATGCCTATAGGTTAAAATAACCTCAAATTTTTTAAACAACTTCTATCATTATGATTGCATATAGTCCCATGCTTAGGCAAGCCTTAGGTAATTAATCTCCTTTTAAAAAAAATGAGAAACTATGTTCTGATTGTTTATAAACTACTTAAGTCTCACAAGTTTTTAAAATCAGTAGGCAAACTAATTAGGACCCTGCCATTGAGTTTGTAAAACAGTATTGCATATTCTGTGTATTCATGTTCACCTAGACATCCTGTTCTAGGATTCTCTTTTTTCTATAAAACTTACCTGAATCTATGTTTGAGACGTGTTGTTTATTTGCATTACATGTGGAGGTAAACATGAGCCTTTTAATTGATTCTTCACCTATCTTCTTGTCCTATCTTGTTATTTGTTTGTCTCCTAGATTTTCCCTTTCGAATACCCTAGGTCTTGTCTAGAACTGCCCATATTTAGAGGTCCTAAACTCCTCCAGGACCACAAGGAAGGGACGGGTAACAGCACGCTTAGATCCCGTTAAATAAAAACCCGCTTAATAACCACTAAGGGGTAGGGTAATGGGTAGAAAAGGATATGATGACCCGTGCGCTAGTGCAACGTGTAGCCCCTCATTGAGGAGTGATTACCGGGCATTGCATGGATATGATCCTATAGGATAAACAACTTAGGACCCCTTTCACCCATTTACATATGTGTGCTTAGACTGCTAATCTGTTAAAACCTTTATTCATTATATTTATGCTTAGACTGCTTATTTGCACTTGATTAATTCACAAAGTAAGTTTGGTCGGGGACCCACAGTTGTGGACTTCGAGGGGTGCCTAACACCTTCCCATTGAAGTAAGTTCAAGCCCTTACCCAATATCTTGTTATAGAATTAGTGTTAGAAATGACCCATAATAGGTTTCCTAACGCACCTTAATTCGTTAGGTGGCAACTCTTCAAATTCCTTATGTCCCTTTTCACAAAAGGAAAAGGAGTTGTCCCAATAATGTCAAAAACCCTGACTAATCCGAAAGGAGAGAAAAAAAAGGGGGGCGCAACAGCATGGCGACTCTGCTGGGGATACCAGGCTTTTACCATTACAAACTGCTTTGTGAATTTGTCTAAATGTGCTTTATTTTGTTAATGCTCGCACCCCTTCCCCTTTATGTGAAATTAATTGTTTACTTTCCATGTATTTATTTTCCCTAAATGAAACTGGCATGTTTCTTGTTTCCTTTGTAACCACTTTTCAGTTATAACTGCTGTATTTATCGCTTTCATAATGTGCAAATACATGACAATATGTTGTTTATTGCTTATTTATTGTTGCATAATCATGCTCAACATCATACTCTACTCGTGCCTATACAAATTCTAATGCAACGCTTGATGAGTGGTTGCGTTCTTCCAATTTATATCACCCCCTAAATTCAGAAATGCTTATTTATGGTAAAACCAGTCGATCAGCGCTGCAGTCGATGGTTCCGTGCATTTCCCCCTCGAGTTGTCCGCTCAAGGGTACCGGTCTAAAACCCCATAGAAACCTTACTCTTGTTAAATTGTGCATGCATCATGGTCAAACCTAGCCGGGTTAATGTGTCGTCCGCACAATAACCCTTTAAGACATCCTTATCCAAAAGTCCACCGGGTTTTTCATGATCCCAACAGACACGATCATGTTCTATGCATTAATTTGGAGAACTAAATGCCTGTATGCTAATCATAAGTGTATAAATAGTCGAGTCTGGTGGGGGGAAAGGGCCTAACCATTTTTGTCTTGTAGAAAATAAAGCACGAGGTCCCCAGATTCAGTATAGTCAGCAACATTCCACCAATGCTCCTAGACTGGTGGGAAGACCTTCCTTCAAGTGATAAGAAAAACGTGAGGAAACATTTGGGCGACTTACCTTCTCTGCAAGACATCCAAAACAACATGCTGATTGAGGCTGCCACTTTGTTTTGGGATAGTAAAAGAGTTGTATTCCGCTTTGGGAATATTGAAATGACGCCGCTCTTGGAAGAAATAGGAGGACTTGCTGGGATAGCTTGGGAAAGCCCTGGGTTGTTGGTACCTGAGAATCGCATGGGCAAAGGTTTTCCAAAAATGATGGGGTTGAAGAAGAATGCTGAATTGGAGTGTTTGAAACAATCTTACATACCTTTCGAGTACTTGTATGAAAGATACGGTCACAACAAATCATACCGTACCTATCATGATGAGTTTATCATCACGTCTCTGGGTCACATCCACCGCAGGGTATTCGTGTTTATTGTGTGCTTTTTGGGCTTGATAGTGTTCCCGACAGAGAAGGAAAAGGTTCATACCAGGCTAGCCGTGGTAACCAGGGCCTTGATGGAAGGGATCGATGGGAAAACCTTCAGCATTGTCCCTATGATCTTAGCTGATATTTACCGAGCCTTGGAACATTGTCAAAGATGAGTTAAACATTTTAAGGGTTGCAACCTGTTTCTGCACTTATGGCTCCTGGAACACCTTCAAAAGGGCCAATATCACCAAGAACTTCCGCGAAGGGCTTGGAATGATCACATTGCTATCCATCAACCCAAGCGGATGACTTACATTCCGGACAAATTTTCTCAGCCAGAAACCGCCAAGGAATGTGAAAATCTGACCGAGGAACAGGTGCAATGGATGTTCGAGTGGTTCCGGACGGACGAATTTATCATCAGATCTAGGGATGCACCATACTTAGTGCTGATCGGGTTGAGAGGTATATATCCCTATGTTCCTCTTCGAGTCATGAGGCAGGCAGAAAATAAGTTGTACCAAGGGTTGCCAAGATGGGTCACTTCAGAGCGGATTTCTATGATGACGACGTCCCCTACAAGTGCCAAGATCAACACATGTGGCACTGCAAAATCATCATATAGAAGAATACTATTGAACCAGACAGGTACCATGCAGGATGTGCACCTTTCTACCAGGCAATAGAATCATATACGAGGATGCTGAGGCTCAGGTCAAGTGCAACCGGCTGCGCAAAAGGATCCGTGATTCCGAGAACGAGCACCGGGAAATACATTAGACCAAAAAGAGGTTGATCAAAGAATGGAAAGAGATGGTTGTCCTCTCCAATAGGAAGCTGGAATATCTGGAGCGAGGTATAGTGGAGTTAGAAGGTAAAGTCATCAAAAGGATCAAGTATTTCCATAACGCTGAGGGGAATGAAGGAGGACACCTGGCTAGAGCGTACCTGCTGCTGGGACTGCGGGAGCTGGGGAACTTGTTCGATGGAATCAAGAATATCGAATCTGGGGAAGGTCCTTCTAGGACCAAATAGGCTATATTACCTTTTTGATTTCATAAATGTAATAAGGCCGAGTGCCATTAATGAATTATTTCCTATTTGTTATTTTAGTATCGTTTTGGGATTCGTTTATTTACATTAATGAAATGATGCATTTTGGTATCTAAGTTCTCCAAATCAACTTGTCGCTAGGACTACCTCGGGCACAACGAGGCTCCCAAATTTAGGACGCGCGTTTACAATTCTGCAATATGTGTTTAAATACTGCAAATTTCATGATCTTCACTGATTCGTTACCTTTTGTTTTTATTTTATTTCTTTTATTATTACCCTTCCCAAAAGGTTGGTTTGTGCATTCTGGCATCATCAGCATACCATACAACATCCAGGGGCCCTCCACCTTCTTCTCCTTCTAGTCCACCTAAAAGCAAAGGCAAGGGCAAGATGGAAGACTTGAATAACATCATAAAGGAAAACACAACACCAGTTGAACATGAAGAAGCTTCTGACAGTTGGGGTACTCAGGTCCAGAATGATATTGTGTCGCAACTTGAACAAAGGCTACTGAAACTTCAAGGGAGACTTGAACATGTTCAGAACCTAGTGAACTTTTCCTTCTCACTTAGTGTTCCGGATGTCAGCCACCCGAACACTCAAAACCCCGCACCACCTCAAAATACCCCCAAACAAATAGAATCCTCCTGCAACTCACCACTATATAACTCTACCGAAAAATCAAATCATCCCACCACAATACCAACAAAACACCTACCACACTCCCCGAAACACCCCACCCATCATTCCTGAACCACAAAACTCCACCAACGATCACTTCTATGCTCAGGCACAAGGCCACCAGAATAACCCCATATACGTGGAGACTCTACCTCACTCCACTAAACCCATCTGTTACACACTGGAATCCAGTGAGAAGGATATGCTTATCAGAAACTTTGCCGAAGAACACAAGAAATTGACTAGCTGAGTTCAAGGCATGGAAGGAGGTAAGGGGATCGAAGGATTGAACTATGAAGATCTCTGTATATAGCCTGATGTAGAACTACCGGAGGGTTACAAACCTCCGAAGTTTGAGATGTTCGACGGTACTGGTGATCCCAGGGTCCATTTGAGGACCTATTGTGACAAACTGGTCCGAGTGGGAAGAGACGAAAAGATCCGGATGAAATTGTTCATGAGGAGCCTCACAGGGGATACCTTGTCCTGGTACATCAACCAGGACCCCAAGAAGTGGCCTAATTAGGTGAGTATGGCCTCGAATTTTATAGACCGATTCAGGTTCAACACGAAAAATGCCAAAGTCAGGCCTGCACTGGACGAAGAGAAAATCAACAAATTCTTCGTCAGGGCACAGAACCCGCAATATTATGAAAGACTGATGGTAATTGAAAATCACAAGTTCTCTGACATCATCAAGCTAGGTGAAAGGATTAAATAAGGCATCAAGAGTGGGATGATCACAAACTTTGAAGCACTACAAGCTACCAGCAACGCACTACAGTCCGGTGGAATAACCAAGAAGAAAGACGTAGCAGCGGTAATGATTGCACAGGGGCCCAAATCTCCATTTGCATACCAAGCACCTATACCTACATATCAACCATCACCTCCACCTACATATCAACCATCACCTCCACCTACATATCAACTGTCACCTCCACCTACATATCAACCCACATCTCCAAGATATTCCTAACCTGCCAATGCCTATAACACATACAATTCCCAACCACCTCACTTTCAGTCACCTCCAGCTCGCCAAAACTTCCCAAGACCTCGGCCAAACATTGACCGCAGGCCACCCAAACAGTATACCGCCATTGCCGAGTCCATTGACTAGCTGTATGAAAGGATAAAAGTTGCTGGTTACATCACTCACATCCCTACTGTAGCCGCAGATAATCCATCCCAATAGGTCAATCCAACCAAAACCTGTGCATACCATTCCGGCATGAAGGGACATACCATCGATGAATGCCGCTCGTTGATGGATAAGGTCCAGGCTCTGATCGACAACAAAATCATTCAAGCTAATGAAGTTGCTCCTAATGTTTGCAATAACCCCCACCCAGATCATAGGGGTGAAGGCGTCAATGTGATAGAAATAGATGAATCATGGGACCCAGAGGGGTCAATCGGGTTGATCAAAGAAGGTGACGATCCCAAGAAATCGGTGGTTATTCTTAATCCCCATCACAGTACAGATACAGCTGTCCGGAGAGGCTGAGGTGGCTACATCAGTCCCATTCGAGTTTGAGATATCGCCGCCTACAGATACACCTCCACTATTCGAGGTTGAAATAGCACCACCTGCAGTGACTCATGTTCCATTCGAAGTAAAGGTAGCCACACCAATTACAGTGACAGTATCAACTACGCCGCCTTTCAACACTAATGTCGTGCCCTGGGATTATGTAGCTGAAGCTAGAAGGAAAGGAAAGGTGGTAGAACAAGCTGGTGATGCACAGGGGATGACCAGGACTGGAAGGGTATACACACTCGAACACTTGGGAGAGTCCAGCAAACAGACTTCTAACAGGCCTCCCGTCATTGAGACAGGACCAGGTGACCTCTGGAGGAAGGTACAAGCAAGGGAATACTCGGTCATAGATCATCTAAATAAGACTCCGGCCCAGATATCCATATTATCATTGCTGCAGAATTCGGAAGCACATAGCAGTGCTGTGATGAAAGTATTGAATGGAGCTTATGTACCTAACAACATCACAAGCGGAGAGACAGCTAACATGGTGGGGCAGGTATTAGAAAGTCACAAGATTACTTTCCA
Source organism: Nicotiana knightiana (assembly GCA_005239525.1). Classification (NCBI taxonomy): domain Eukaryota; kingdom Viridiplantae; phylum Streptophyta; class Magnoliopsida; order Solanales; family Solanaceae; genus Nicotiana; species Nicotiana knightiana. Next base: position 97,149 of record ML378015.1, on the reverse strand, counting down.
CGAGGATGAACTACCACCGGAAGGCTTGAGTCACAACAGGGCACTGCACATTACCGTGCAATGTGAAGATTACTTCATTACCAGGGTTCTGATTGATGGAGGGTCCAGCCATAACATTTTCCCATTGACAACACTAAAGAGGTTGGGCAAGGGACTGTACGAAATACGAGAAGGATCCATGAACGTAAAGGATTTTGATGGGTCTCAAAGGCCCACCATTAGAGAAATCAGTCTATGTTTGCAGATGGGGCCTACATGGTTTGAGGTTGAATTTCAGGTGTTAGAAATATCTGCATCCTATAATCTAATACTAGGACGACCATGGATACATGCCGCTGAGGCTGTGGCCTCAACTTTGCATCAGGCAGTAAAATTCAAGTGCAACCATCAGGAAGTCACTATCCATGGGGATGGGAGCGACCCTATCTACAGCCACCAGACTATCCCGGTAATTGAAGGTAAAAGAAGGCTTGGTGGATAAACTTACCACCACATTGAACGGGTCAACGCAATAGACAAGGATAAGTGGTGGAGTAGTAATATTGAAAGCATAATGAATTGGAGCGGATACGAACCTGGCAAGGGTCTCGGTACGAATCTTCAAGGCATTTCCAAGCTAATACGGCTAAAGCGCCACGGCACCACCTTTGGCCTGGGCTACCAGTACACTTGGCAAGAGTACGATGACTGGACGCCACCATGGTGCGGTCCTTACTATCCATTGGAGAAGCCCATACCGCATCTGGAACAGACCTTCCAGCAAGCCGACGTCATAGGGGGACCAGAGGAGGAGGAAACATTAGCAGTCGTAAGGAACTTATTCTTGGAAGACGAGGATATGGATTGTTGTGTCATCTTTGAGGAGGAGGAGGAGGAGGAAGGCCCTACCATCCAAGCTGTGAGCAAGGGATCGTTCCTCAGAAACTGGACTGTCAGTCCATCCAGGGCCCGATGAGTCCCGGGGTAACAAGGCTGAACAGCATTGTTTATTTTTTCTTTCCAAGAAAATGATTTCTCTTTCTTGCATTCTGTTTTAAATAAAGTTACCAATGTTCTGAAACGTTTGTTTAAATTATTGAAAATCGCTTTTATGTTTTAATGAACCGGTATTTATTATCTTTTCTTTTTCCTCATACTTTTACCTATACAACATTACTATTTCCTGTATTGATGAACCAATGACTCTGACATGCAATGGGACAACGCAACAAAAGGATAGTGATTCAGAAGAAGAAGATATCATACCCGAGGAAATCGTTAGGGAAGTAAAGGACTTTGAGAACAAGCCTAAGTCCAATCTGGACGAGACCGAGGTAATCAACTTGGGAGACTCAGAGACTGTCAAAGAAACCTGCATCAGCATCCACCTGTCAACGCCAGAGAAAGAAGAGTATACACAATTCCTGAAGGAGTATGAAGACGTATTTGCATGGTCGTACGATGATATGACCGGACTAAGTACATCTATCATGGCTCACAAGTTGCCCTCCAATCCAATGTGCCCACCAGTGAAACAGAAGCTTCGGAAGTTCAAGCCTGACATGAGTTTGAAAATCAAAAAGGAACCCTATACAGGAGAACTCCCGACTTGGGATTACTGAGATGTGTTGGCGCAAAGGAAGCTTCTAAGCTACTTGAAGAAATACATGCCGGGTCCTGCGGCCCGCATATGAATGGTTTTGTCTTGGCCAAAAAGATACTCATAGCCGGTTATTTCTGGATGACCATGGAAACGGACTGCATCCAGTATGTTCGGAAATGCTACCAATGTCAGGTACATGCAGATATGATAAAAGTACCACCGAATGAGCTCAATGCAACTATTTCACCTTGGCCATTTTCCGCTTGGGGAATGGACGTCATCGGTCCGATCGAGCCCACCGCCTCAAATGTGCACAGGTTCATCTTGGTAGCTATTGATTACTTCATAAAATGGGTCGAAGCAGCATCTTACAAAGCATTGACTAATAAAGTCGTGACAGACTTCGTCCACGACCGGATTGTTTGTCGGTACGAAGTTCCAGAATCAATCATCACCGACAATGCTTCCAATCTCAACAGTGACCTGATGAAGGCCATGTGCAAGATGTTCAAAATCAAGCACAAGAATTCCACAGCCTATAGACCTTAGATGAATGGAGATACTGAGAAAGATGGTGGAAAATCAGACCATAGTCCGCACATCAGCCGGGGCAACTCCTTACTTACTGGTTTATGGTACGAAAGTTGTTATTCCTTCTGAAGTGGAGATTCCTTCCTTGAGAATCATACAAGAAGTTGAGCTCAGTGACGCAGAATGGATAAGGAGCCGTTATGAGCAACTAGCCCTCATAGACGGGAAAAGAATGAATGCAGTGTGTCACGGACAACTTTATCAGAACAGAATGTCCAAAGCCTTCAACAAAAGAGTCAAGCCTAGACAGTTCACACTGAGGCAGCTGGTATTGAAGAATATCTTTCTGCATCAAGATGAAGCCAAAGGGAAATTCTCTTCCAACTGGCAGGGTCCATACATGGTTCACAGGTTATTGACAGGAGGAGCTCTCATACTCGCAGAAATGGACCGGAGAAGTCTGGCCAAAACCGATCAATTCGGATGTAGTCAAGCGATAATATATGTAATTGCTTTTCTCCAATGATGTAATTGAACTACGCCCGACCTGATTCCCGTTTAAGAGGGGATACGTAGGCAGCCCTGTGGGTTCGGTCACAATTCAATAAAAATCTTATTTCCTCCACAATTGGAAACTGGGGCAGAATTTTGAGGATCCGAAGCAAGTTCAGCTGATCGCAGCATATACGACAGTCAGAGATGTCAATCCATCTAGCTGGGGCAGAATTTTGAGGAGGACCCTCAAAATTCCATAGCAAAAGAGGTTTTAATTTGTCGGATCTTGTCGCGATCTTCGGTTCATCTAAATTTCTTAAAGTACATTTTTACTATGTCTTTACAAAACTATGCATGCTTGCTTGTAAAATAGCCCTATTTAGCCAAGCGCTACCCCGATGATGCAAACAGGATCATCAGGCCAAGCAAAGTAGGACAAGAAAAGCCGGCGGAGACACGAACCAACCTCCCCCATTTATAGAACTCACGATTTTTCTTTGGATGCAGGGACAAAGAATATACATGTCTCGAAGTCACAATCTTCACAACAACCGCAATACTGAAATCTGCTACCACCTAAGAAACTCTGCTATTACCTATTATTCATTCTACTCTCCTGCATAAGGCTAAACGCTGCATTTTCCTTGCATGAGGTTAAGCTCTACCTCCCCCATTTGCATAAGGATAATCTCTGCCTTCACCTTGCATAACGCTAAATGCTGCCTTCACCTTGCATAAGTCTAATCTCTGCCTTCATCTGTATAAGGCTAATCTCGGCCTTGACTTTGCATGAGGCTAATCTCTGCCTTCATCTGCATAAGGCTAATCTTTGTCTTCATTTGCATAAGGCTAAGCTCTGCCTTCATTTGCATAAGGCTAATCTATGCCTTCACTTTGCATAAGGCTAAACGTTGCCTTCACCTTGCATAAGGCTAATCTCTGCCTTCATGTACATAAGGCTAATCGCTGCCTTCACATTGAATAAGGCTAATCTCTGCCTTCACCTTGCATAAGGTTAATCTCTGCCTTCCATCTACATAAGGCTAATCGATGATTTCACCTTGAATAAGGCTAATCGCTGCTTTCACCTTGCATAAGGCTAATCTCTGCCTTCACCTTGCATAAGGCTAATCTCTGTCTTCCATCTGCATAAGGCTAAACGCTGCCTTCCCTTGCATAAGGCTAATCTCTATCTTCATCTTGCATGAGGTTAAGCTCTACCTCCGCATTCGCACAAGGCTAATCTCTGCCTTCGTTTGCATGGGACTAAGCCATGTCCCGCATCTTGCATGAGGTTAAGCTCTACCTCTGCATCCTGCATGAGGCTAAGCTCTGCCTCCATCTGCATAAGGCTAATTCCTGGCTTCATTTGCATGAGACTAAGCTCTGTCCCCATACCTGCATTAGGCTAAGCTCTGCCTTCAATTTACATTCTTTCGCCGAGACTAAGCGCTGTCTCTCCATCATTATATACTTTGCTCTTCTTCCGGGGTAAGCTCTGCTCTCCACTTCACATGACTAAGCCTTGTCTTGTTGACATCATATTATTGCATCTCATGGGCTGAAATATTGCCAATCTGTCCAAGGCGTCATAGTCTAAAGACATCATCCTCATAGCCGGAAGACACCATGTCATGGCCTGAGGTCTCTCTCGACTTGCATATCATTATTCAAAGGCGTCATAATTCAGAGGCACCATCCTTATGGCCCGAGAACATCATTTCATGGCCTGCAAATCTTTCACCGAACAATTCATGGCCCATGACATCATGGTCTAAGGAAGTCATCCCTAACCGTCCGAAGACGACTTTCATAGGCCAAAGGGAACATGCATCATGTTTAAATTTCTTCATAATATATGCTTGTAGCATCTTCGTTTGCAAGTGACCCGGCAAGAAATTTCTATCCCAGCAGGAGCGATCACGCTCTAGTTCCTTCAACTATATCAAACCTTTCCTCTCACCATAACCCATCCTTCGCCTATCCTGAAACATTGCATCCGTTTTTGCGATGACTATACCGGTATATTTCACTGATGAATCCAAAACAACAAATGGCTTGATTCCTGTAAAACCAGGGATATGTAGGCACCTCAGAAGCCAGAGTGCGGTCTAAATCCCTCAAACCGTTTCGCTCGGTCAAAATTGGCCATCATATCTTTACCCGACAACTCTTTTATCCTTTCCGGGTAAAAATAGGCAGCTGTTGATACCCAAATTTTTTCCTAATTTTTTTTTAAAAATTACATATATGTCTTCAAAATCATGCAATAGCATCAATTAGTATTTTTCCTTAATTTTTACATTTTTTATTAATTTGTCCAGTATTTTATTTTCAATAAATAATTACAAAAATTGCATCACAAATATTTTCAAAATATTTCTTGTTTAATATTACTATTATGGTCTTATTAAGTCTAAATTATTTTATAAATAGCCAATTTGGCACATTTTGGCTAAAATTCTAATAACTTTGCAATTATAGCCCATGCACACAACTTTTGCATTATTTACCATAAGTTAGATATTAAATAATCATTTTTTAAACATTTCTACACATGAAGTTCATTTTTTATAATTAGTAATTATTTTACAAATTATTTTAATTATTTTAGTTGGGGTATTTAACAAATAGCCATTTTATTTTAATTCTAGCCTAAATTAATTCAGCCCACATCCTTATAAGCCAGCCCAATATAACCCAGGCCCAAATCCTATCTAACCCGACCCAACTCTTCTGGAATCTTGGCTGCTGATCATTTTTTATCAACGGCCCATATTAACCCCTTCCTTAATTAACCTAAATCACTCCCCTCCCAAACCCCTCATTCTCTTCCTCACTCCGCCGTCACCCCTTCCTCTTCTCTCTCAAATTCTCTCAGGCACTAACCCTAAACCTCACCTCGCTGTCACTCTCCACCGTCAATCATGGTGGTCCCTCACCACCCTCGGGCCTCTAATCGCTCCCTTACGCCGGTATTACTGTCTCTAAGTCCCTCAAGGGACAAGGGTCAGTCCACTCACACCTTCGGCATGTTATTGCCTGTTTCAGGTCGCCATGGCTTGATTTTGAGTAAGATCTTTCTATTATTGCCTAAACCTATGGGTTTCTAAGACGATATCTTCATCTCTGCGTTATTTTTACGAAAATCTACTTCCATCTCTTGAACTTCTCATATATGTACAGATCTGAGACGAATCGAACTATTTTTGCTTGTTTTTATGAAAAACCTTCTAATTTTCAGGTGTCTTTTCGTTTCTTTTCCTAACTAGGGATTCCTGAAAATATTTTTTTCAAAATGATTTCTGATTTTAAGTGTTTAATTCTCTAATTCTTATGTGTTTCGACTGATTTTGTTGAGTTTCTCCCTAACCCTAACTAGCTTATGCTAAAACCCCTAATTTTTGACACTGTGTTTGGATTTTGAGTTGATCCGTGTTATTTGCTACATGATTTAGTTCTATACTTTGATTCATATGATTTCTCCTTCGTCTAATTTGAATACCTGGTGATTTCACCCTAGTATGTCTCTATTAGGGTTCCGGATTCGATGCTTTTTGTTTATACTTGGCTTATCTGCTTATTCATGGAAACCTATGTTATTTTCCTTAAAATCGGTATTATTTCGAGTCTTTAATTAACTAATTTTCCACGGTAATACTTGTATGCTGATTTCCGGTTATTTCCTATTTTTCATAACCTTTAATTATTTCTTGCCTTATTTTTTGACTAACTGTGATATTTAACGATTCTTACTACTTGTTTCCTTAATTAAACTCTTGTGTATTTACCCCTAATTACCTACTCCGTACCTAAGTTTATTTGATTTCCTTACTTAAATATTGTCCTACTCTTTACCGTTAACTAGTTACCCCTTAATTAAAGGAAACTTTGCTGATTTCGTGTATGACTGAATTTGTGGATTTCCCTAATTGCTACATGGTTGATTCTTTACCTTATTTTTTCTAGCTCTCAACTGCTATATATACTCTCCTCTATTCTCACTTCTGGACACGAACACTAGTTCACAACAACTCCCTTTTATACTTAAAAGCTCTCTACTCTTTCTTGTTACTTGCTACTCTTGCTGAATTAGCCGGCTATAAGCCAAGGCTAGTTATTGCACTATACCTGCTCTATACTTTGTGCTTGCTCTCCTTAACTGGTATGTCCTGATTCAATTTCAAATAAAAAACTCTAGGTTATTGCTTCAATTCAATGGTTTCCAGTTTTGCTCCTGCTTACTATTTGGTTGTTTAATATGTAATTTGTATGTTCAAATCATTGTTTCACCTAGCATGTCTGGACTACCCTGTTTAGTTACTAGCCTATATGAATTCTGGTTAGCATGTCTATGAACCTGCCTCTTGCCTCTCTAGCATGTCTCAACCTAACTTTACTCCATGTATGTATGTTTGATTGTTTGTCTGTTTGTTTACTCAGCTTCTGGTATTAATCTGCTTTGCTAAGTTATCCAATATCTCTAAGTAATTCAGATTCTGTGTTTAATTCTGTCTAGTACAACTATGTTCTCAACTGTCTGTTCTAAAGTCCATGCCCTAGGTATGTATCATTATTTGTATGACCAATTCCCTAAATCCTGTAAACTCGTGGAAAGCTTTTGTGCTTCTGTTGTTATATGTTTCACCATGCGTGTTCTATATGTCCCCAATTCCCCAATACCCCTGTGTAAACTATGTTGTTAGTAGTACTAGACTTGATTGTGTTGTATGCCAATCATGTTGCTTGCTGAATTTCCAAAATGCTTACATTGTTTTCAAGTTGTTTTGCTACTAATCAGTTCATTTTCAAAAAAAAAAAAAACTCCTTTACTTCTTGAATCAATTCAGTATTGTTTCTCTTGTCAAAACCTTTTTTCAAAACTATGTCAAGCACTTTCACTCTACTCTTAAGTCCCTAGGTTCTGCCCCTCCAGTGTGTGAATGCCTAAGGATCCTTTTGATATCCCTCTAAACTTTGACACACCGAAGTTGGCCCTTCAACACTGCACTTACTCAGTTCTTGTTATGAAAGTCTAGGAGTGAGCACTACCCGGGATCCTTGAGGTCCTTAGGGAAATCTGACACACCTGGACATGAACTTGGCTATAAAATCCTTGGCATTTGAGACTACTGAAGGCCTGGTATCCTCAGGATGTATTTAGGCCTGCTTCAGGCTCCCTATAGTTTAATCTATATCTCATTTATGTAATTTATGTAATGCTGGTCTGTAATAATCCTTTGTAAGAATATATTGGGGTAACTAGTAAAAAGGGATGGTAGTTATATGATCCTGTGGGGTAAAGTGGGGTAGGAATCATGCTTGAGGATTTACATTATGCTAATCCGCTCTAGAAATCATGTTCTAGGCTTGTGTGATGCACTAGAAATCATGTTCTAGGATTACTGTTATTTGCATTAAAACTATGCTGAATCAGTGCATTAGATATCCTGTTTTAGGGCACTTACATTTACTGCTTTTCATATTAGAAACATGTGGTAAACCATCACTCTATTTATGATTCTGTATAATTCATGATCATTTAGAAATCATGCCACTAGGCTATTAAAGCTGCGTAATAAAATAGTCATCCTTATGTGCATTGGATATCCTGTTTTAGGGACTCTGTTTGCATCTGATTTGAACCATGTCTATATCACCTAGATAAATAACTGTCTCTGAAAAGGTTAACAAAAAGCTTCACACATAGATCATGTTCCTGTACCAATCTGTATAAAATCACTTGTTATGAAAGCCATCTCTTAGATCAGCATGTCTATAGGTTGAAATAACCTCAAATCGTTTAAACAGTTTCTATCATTATGATTGCATATAGTCCCACGCATAGGCAATCCTTAGGTAATTAATATCCTTGTAAAAAAATGAGAAACTGTGTTCTGATTGTTTATAAACTGCTTAACTCTCACAGGTTTTTAAAATCAGTAGGCAAACTGATTAGGATCCTGCCATTGAGTTTGTAAAACAGTATTGCATATTCTGTGTATTAATGTTAACCTAGACATCCTGTCCTATGACTCTCTTTTTTCTAAAAAAATTACCTGAATCTGTGTTTGACACGTGTTGTTTATTTGCATTACATGTGGAGGTAAACATAAGCCTTTTAATTGCTTCTTCACCTATCTGCTTGTCCTGCTTGTTATTTGTTTGTCGCCTAGATTTTCCCTTTCGAATACCCTAGGGGTTGTCTATAACTGCCCAGATTTAGAGGTCCTAAACTCCTCCAGGACCACAAGGAAGGGACGGGTAACAGCACGCTTAGAGCCTGATAAATAAGAACTCCCTTAATAACCACTAAGGGGTAGGGTAATGGGTAGAAAATAATATGATGACCTGTGCGCTAATGCAACGTGTAGCCCCTCATTGAGGAGTGATTACCGGGAATTTCTTGGATATGATCCTATAGGATAAACAACTTAGGATCCCTTTCACCCATTTACATATGTGTGCTTAGACTGCTTATTTGCACTTGATTAATTCACAAAGTAAGTTTGGTCGGGACCCACAGTTGTGGACTTCAGAGGTGCCTAACACCTTCCCCTTGAAGTAACTTCAAGACCTTACCCAATCTCTGGTTATACAATTAGTGTTAGAAATGACCCGTAATAGGTGCCCTAACACACCTTAATTCGTTAGGTGGCGACTCTTCAAATTCCTTATATCCCTTTTCCCAAAAGGAGAAGGAGTTGTCCAATAATGTCTTAAACCCAGACTAATCCGAAAGGAGAGAAAAAAAAGGGGGCGTGACAGGATCCACCACGGACGCTATTTTCGGGGTCGGTAGGCAAGTTTGCATAGATAGCCACATGTGAATTAGCATCAATCGGATCTGTGATTGGAATTCCAGCGGGATCAGCAAGTGGTATCTCGTTACGGGGTGCTATGTTGTTATTTTCACCTTGGTGACCGGACTCGTTGTCAACATGCAGTGGCGCTGATTGAGAGTTTGACATTTTTGTAATTTTGCATAGAATCGAAGACACTTCAAAGAGCAAGTGTAAAGCAGTGTATGTTATAGAGATTTGTATCAAATAACCACTATTATCCTTAACCCTAGGGTGGGTGCCAAACTGTTTACTCTCAAAATTGGATAATAATTGAATTTATACGCAGTTTTAAAGAT
>ML378015.1:79900-82400 GCA_005239525.1 Nicotiana knightiana | reverse complement strand
TTGAACCTTTAGGATATGAATTGAACCTTTTGGATATTAATTGAAATTTTTGGATACGAATTGGAAGTTTAGTTTATGAATTGAAATTTTAGGATATGAATTGGACTTTTTTTGTATTGTAGTTTTAGTTTATGTATTGTAATTTTAGTTTATAAATTAGAATTTTTGTGTATGAATTGAACTTTTAGGATATGAATTGAGCCTTTAGGATATGAATTGAACCTTTAGGATATGAATTGAACTTTTGTTGATATGAATAAAAATTTCAGGATATGAATTGGACTTTTAGTTTATGAATTAAAACTTTTGTGTATGAATTGAACTTTTAGGATAATTGAACTTTTGTGGATATGAATTGAACTTTTAGGATATGAATTGAGCCTTTAGGATATGAATTTTGAACCTTTAGGATTGGAATTAGACTTTTAGTTTATGTATTGTAATTTTAGTTTATAAACTAAAATTTTTGGATATGAAATGAGCCTTTAGGATATGAATTGAACTTTTGTAGATATGAATTGAAATTTTAGGATATGAATTGAACATTTAGGATATGAATTGAAATTTTTGGATATGAATTGAACTTTTAGGATATGAGTTGAATCTTTAGGATATGAAATTAATTAACTAAAAAAAGATTAGGATATGAATTAAAAAGATTTCTCCAAACTTCTCTTCCTTAGAGAAGCGTTTGGAAAATGAAGTAGAATATTCCTCTATAACCTCTTCTTTTATCAACATAGGAAATGTTAAATTCCTACCTACTCCATCACTGTTTGAAACACATGACATTGCCTTCTCATTATCATTGTCGCTAATGAGAACAACAATTGATCAAAGACACACCCTGTCAGGTACTGTATCCAAGTTATTCTCTGTATTCAAGTTCATCCCGAGTAATATTACTACGATAATAATCACCAAAGCCACCAGACAACTTTATGATGCCAATTAAGCAAGATGAGCTATTCAATGAGACTCATATTGTAAAGAAGAAGAAAGAGACTGATCCAGAAAGGTTGGTCGAGGGCCGAGCCTCGACTGTACATGTCAGTTTTTTACTTTTCATTAAGTATTTTGATTTACTAATTCAATGTAATTTTTCTTATAGGGTCGCTTCACAGCTGACGTGGAGGAATTCATACGCAGTCATCCACCTAATGAGTCGGGCGAGGCAATCCAACTTTCGGACGAGGATGCTGAAAGAACACTTAGTTTTATATACTTAGTTTTCCTTGAGTACTTTTATATACTTTGAACTAGACAATAGAACCGGTTTTCGAATGGGCTTGTAATAACCATTAACTTAGTTTTGTTAGTTTAATGTGTTTTCTCTATTGAACTTTACTTTGTTGCTTTTAATGTTGTTGTTGTGTTGTTGTTGTTATTGTTGTTGTTGCTTGTAATGGGGAATTTGGTATGCTGGCAGGTGGTGTAGCTGCCAAAACAGGCAGTTTCTGCCAAAATTATACCCAGAAAGCCGACCAAAGTTGGTCGCTTTTATATTTCAAAATTTTTTTTCTGGGCAATAGCGACCAAAGTTGGTCGCTAATTAACCCAGATTTTCAGAAAAGCGACCAACTTTGGTTGCTATACTTTTAAAAAAATAAAAATTCTGGGAATTAGCGACCAATTTTGGTCGCGTACGTACAAAAAAAAAATTAAATTCTATAAATTAGCGACCAATTGTGGTCGCTTATTTTTAAAAAAAAAAATTAAAAAAATTAAAAAAATTAAAAATAAGCGACCAACTATGGTCGCTAAATTTATATTATTAAAATATTGTAGCGAACAAAGTTGGTCGCTATATTGTATACCCGGAATATTTGGTCTTTTTACTTTAGAGACCAAAGTTGGTCGCTAATTAGCGACCAACTTTGGTCCCTAATTTAAAGGGACCAACAAAATAGCGACCAAGCCAGTTTGGACGTAATTTGGTCGCTTTTTACTGTTTAGGGACCAACTTTAGTCGCTTTTTGTGGTCGTTTTTTTCCGAATTTTTAGTAGTGAATCAAAATCTGATAATAGTATTTTGTGGTTAGACTAGCTATAAACAGATCACATGAAAATTGATCCTATGCTGCCATACTGTTGGAACCCAACCCCCCAACTGAGTCCCCGCTTTCTGTCATATAGCTTGAACCCTTCAACCAAAATACACACACAAAAGGAAGTTAAACGGGGGATATCTGAATACGCTGAATAAGCCATTAACATCATTCATTATGCTGGAGTAACTGTTATTTATAAAAGATTTTGAATTTCTATAAGCTACTTTCTGATACAACACTGAAATCTCATTGTTACTGTAATGTGAAGAAAAGAGAGGAAGAATAAGTAAAAAAAGAAAAAAAGAAGAAGATACCTTCCACTGAACATCTGAATTGTTTTCCCTTTAGACTTCCTCAAATTGTTTATTTTTTTGCGCCAACTATTTGTTTTTGACATTCCCTTTAAATTTCTATACATTTCGTTAACCCCCCCCCCCCCCCCCCCCCCC
>ML378015.1:64550-79619 GCA_005239525.1 Nicotiana knightiana | reverse complement strand
CCCCCTCTCCATCGTCCCCCTTTATTAAGTGGCCTTGGTATGATGATGATCTACACTAGTCGAGGGTGGTACGAAAAAAAAAGATTATGAAATTTCAGATGTGACTTGGTAAGTTGTCAAAAGTTTGCATAATCTGATTAACTGTGCAAATAAATGTGAAGCTTATGTTATTTGTTTACAATATTGAATAATAACATGACGAGCTAATTAGCGTGGGCATTTTACTTGAAAGTTGTTAAAGTCTACCTATGTTTTGAAATCTCTTGAGCTGTGAGTCATATACCATCATTAAGCGTTTCTCTAACTTTTGCTCAAGGACGAGGAGCGAAGTCTTAAATTTGGAGGAGTTTGCTAGGAAGAAATCCTACTATGTCATAACTTCAATATGTACATGTTACATGATTGAGAATTCATCATGAAGTCCATCTAATTCTCCTTTAAGACTATGTTGTTGAATGATCAAAACTGAGGCAGTTACTGAGAAATCAGAAGCAGAAAGAATATCTCCAATAGGACCTAACTCTGGACATTCCTCCCAATCACTCATCCCTACTGTTAACACAGAATTTACCCTCCCACCACGTCCAACAATAACCAAACCATATTGCCCTTCTAATGACCTTAATGTAGAAAATGTTTGTCCAGAGTTGACAAGGTATTTCTCCACATACGCAACACGTCCTCCAGCAACATGTTTATCATAAAATTCCGCAAAGCATTCATCGTCAATCTTCATTTCTTCCAAATGTTCAGTGGTATTGGATTTTGCTCTACCAACTCTTGATGAGACACTATCTCCAGGGGCCTCTACTAGAAACCTGATTACTGTCAGTTTTACTCCAGGGTGTCGCGCCACACGTCCTGCATACACAAGTGCTTCCCTGTCATCTTTGCCACCAATAAAGATCACTGCTGCATTTAGGGATATGGATGATCTTGATATTACGGTTTTACCAAGACCTCTGTCTACTAAAATCCCAACAGAACAAGGTGCATTCCGAAGAACCTACATGAAAATGTCATATGTCAAAACAAATAATTTGGAATATCCAACTACCCGTACATATAAAAGTTAAGACCCAATATCATTTAGTATTACAAGTCATGTGTTTTTGCACACAACTACTTAATGTGGATGGATATCTTTCATTTAGTTCCACTAGAATGGAGATAAAGGATATCTCGTAGACAGTGGCGGAGCCAGCATTTTCACTAGGGGTATTAATATATAAGAATTTAAATACACCGTAAAATGAAGGGGAGTCAATCTTTAGTAAATATACATAAAATCTAGCAATGCTGTGTACTTTTCTGGCGAAGGGGTGTCACCCCTAGATTAAATGTGGCTCCGCCACTGCTTGTAGATGATTATTAAGTTTGTTTGTTATTTTTCTAGCTAAACTGCGCTTGTAGCTGTGGTATGGAGTTAGCTATTAGGTTTCATGTTTAGATGTGTTGGTTTGAGGTAGGAAGATTAGTGATCAAAGAGGAAATCAAAGAGAGAATTTTTTTTATATTTGTGAAGAATAATTTTCATTCACTTTTCTTAATTTCACTTGATTTGGTTTGATGATACAAATGGCTAGAATACATGGGGTATTTATAGTAAAACTCCTACATGCATCTAGTCTACTTCTCATGTGGACATACTAATTATGTTCACATAAGTTCACACATTACATAAATAAGTTTATACCCTAGTTAATGTATGTAGCTACTAATCTAGTTCATGAACTAGTGTAGACTAATGTGAACATATGTGAACTAATGTAGACAAATGGGGACAAGACAATACATTAATTTTAACACTCCCCCTTAATGTTTTGTTCTTGGACTCCCAAAAGCTCACGAAACTTGATGAACTTCTCCTTGGGTAGTGCCTTGGTAAAAATGTCTGTAGCTTGATCCTCGGACTTGCAAAACTTTGGCTCGATCACTCCTTCTTAAACTTTTTCTCTGATGAAGTGATACTTCACTGCTATGTGCCTTGTTCTGCTGCTGTAAATTAGATTCTTTGTCATTGCTATGGTTGACTTTTTGTCACAAAACAACTTTGTTGCGTTGTCTTGCTTTTCTCCAACATCTTCTAAAATTCTTCTAAGCCAGACTGCTTGAGAAGTTGCACTTGCTGCTGAAATATATTCAGCTTTTGCTGATGATTGTGCTACTGTTTCTTGCTTCTTTGATTGCCAAGAAAATGCTCCCGATCCAAGTGAAAAAACAAAAAACCAGATGTGCTTTTCATGTCATCTTTTGAACCTGCCCAATCACTGTCACAAAATCCAATTAAAGTTAATTCTTCACCCTTGAAATATTTGATGCCATAAGCCAAGGTTCCTTTGATGTTACGAAGAACTCGTTTGGCTGCTCCAAGGTGAATATGACTGGGACTTTTCATAAATCTTGACAACAAACTAGTAGCAAACATTATATCGGGCTCGTAGCCGTTAGATACATCAAACTACCAATGATACTTCTGTAAAGAGTGTTGTCCACTTTTCTTCCACCATCATTTTTCATCAGCTTCTCATTTGAAGCGAGTGGTGTTGGTACTGCTTTGCACCCAAACATATTAAATTTTTTAAGAATTGTTTCAGCATAGCTTTGCTGAGAAACAAATACTCCATCATCCTCTTGAGTAACTTCAAGACCAAGAAAATGATGCAATAGATCCAAATCACTCATTTCATATTTTTTCATCATGTGTTTTTTGAACTCAGTAACTGCAGCCTCATTGTTACCGGTAAAAAATCATATCATCAACATAAATTGCAACAATAAGAATAGAGTTACTTTTCTTCTTGACATAGAGAGTAGGCTCGCTTTTGTTTTTAATGAACCCACTTTGCAAGAAGTACTTATCAATTTGACCGTACCATTGTCAGGGTGCTTGTTTCAACCCCTACAAGGCCTTCTTGAGCTTGTATACTCTATCTTCTTCTCCTTTAATCACAAAGCCATCAGGTTGATGAACATAAATTTCTTCTTAAAATTCAGCATTCAAAAAAGCTGATTTCGCATCAAGCTGATATAATAACCAACCATTTTGTGCTGCTAATGCAATAAGTGTCCAAATTGTATCTTTGCGGGACACTAGTGCAAAAGTTTAATGATAATCAACATCAGCCTGTTGTGAATACCCTTTTGCAACAAATCTTGCTTTGTGCTTCATGATGGAGCCATCTAGATTATTTTTTTTCTTGTAAATCTATTTTACTCCAATAACTTTTCGATTTACTAGCTTGTTTACCAACTCCCAAGTCTGATTTTTCTCAATCATTTGGAGCTCTTCTGCCATTGCCTTCTTTCAAACTTCCTCCTCACCTGCTTCTTCAAAACTTGCTGGCTCAACCATGCTATAGTTTCATGAAGCATAAATGTCAGCAAGGTCTTTCATTTTAACCGGAGTACTTGTTGGACTCGATGTGCTAGAGCTCGCTTCATTGCTTGAAGGTGAGGAAGGATCAGCTTCTGGAACTTCTTCCTCCTAATTTTCTTCTTCATTCTCACAAAATTTCTCAAATTATTTTGAGGTATATTCTTTACCTCGATCACTTCTTAGAACCTTTACATATTTTTCACTTTGTTTTTCCACAAGGCTCTTGAATTTTTTAAAAATGCTATAAACCTCAGATTTTTTTTTTTCATAAAATAAACCCAAGTCATTTGTGTATAGTCATCAATGAACAACATAAAATACTTGTTACCTCCAAGAGATGTGGTACTCATTGGACCGCACACATCGGTATGGACCAGCTCCAAAGCTTTGTTTGCTCTCCAAACTCCGCCTTGAGGGAATGAGTTTCTATGGTGTTTTCCCATAGAACATCCTTCACAGATTCCATCCTTTTCTTCAATTTTTGGCAGCCCATATACCATTTCTTTTTCTTGCAATAATTTCATTCCATTAAAGTACAACTGACCTAGCCTTTTGTGCTAGCAAGGATTCATCTTTCACTTGTGCTTTCATGACTACTTCTCCCCATAATTGAAGGTTAATGAGAAGCTTCTTCCTTTTTCCATCATTTCCTTTGCCATCAATTTGTTTCCTCCCTTTTTATCATAAATTATGCAATAATTGTTTTCAAAATAGACAGCATATCCATTTTCCACCCGCTGCCCAACACTCAATAAATTTGATCTAAATCTGGAACCAAAAATACATTATGGATGAACTGTGTACCTTCCTTTGTTTGGACAGGGATTGAGCCATTTTCAATTGCTCAAACAACGACACCATTTTCCATTTTGACTTCAGCCTTCACTTTGTCATCCACACTTGTAAAAATACTTTTATTTCGGACATATGATTGCTGCACCCGCTATCCAACAGCCAAATATTGTGATTTTTCTCTTTGGCCATTTGATAGCTTGCAAAGAACAGGCCTTACTCTCCTTTTTCTTCAGAGACTTTTGCTTGTTGTTAATTCTTGAATCTACAATCCTTCTCCTCATGACAAAACTTTTTGCAGTGGTTGCATTGTGGCTTTCCTTGAAACCAACAATCCTTGTTAACGTGGTAGCTTCTTTTGCAAATTCCACATTTTTGTTTGGAGTTGTTTCCTCGTTGATTTCTTCCTCCTCCACGACCTGATTTGCCTCCTTTTGATGATTCTCCTTGTGATTTTGTGAACACATTGAGCTTAGATTGTAAAGCATTCTCAATAGATTTTTTGGAGTGTCTTAACAACCTTTGCTCGTGTGCTTGTAGTGATGCCATCAACTCACAGATGTTCAACTTTGTGATGTCCTTAGTCTCCTCAATAATAGAGACTATGGGATCATATTTTTCAGTCAAACTTATCAAGATCTTTCCACAATTTTCTTATCTTCAACGGCTTCTCCATACAATAGCATTTAATTTGCTATTTCAATAACTTTGGAGCAATATTCTTTTAAACTTTCTCCATCTTTCATCTTCAAGTTTTCAAACTCACATCTTAAGTTTGAAGCTTGATGTTTCGTACACGTGTATCTCCTTGAAATTCCTCACGTAGAGCCTCCCATGCCTCATTTGATGTTGTGGTTCTCATGATTCTTGGAAAGATGGATTCACTCATTGCTTGTTGAATATAAGCAAGAGCTTTTGCATCTCTCCTTTTTGTCTCCTTTAGTGTTCTTGTTTCTGTATCTGTGAGTTCTTCTCCTTCTTCTGGTTCATTATAACCATTTTGGACCAGTTCCCATAGATCTTGTGCTTGAAAAACTGTTTTAGCTTTCAAGTACCAAAAATCATAATTTTCTCCATTGAACATAGGAATGGATAGTTGAGCCACTCCTTGTCCATTAGTTAAAGCCATTGTTTAGCTTTTCTTAACGCCCAAATTTTTAATCGAACGAGCTCTGATACTAAACTGTTGGTTTGAGGTAGGAAGATTAGTGATCAAAGAGGAAATCAAAGAGAGAATTTTTTTATATTTGTGAAGGATAATTTTCATTCACTTTTCTTAATTTCACTTGATTAGTTTGATGATACAAATGACTAGAATACATGGGGTATTTGTAGTAAAACTCCTACATGCATCTAGTCTACTTCTCATGTGGACATACTAATTATGTTCACATAAGTTCACACATCAAATAAATAAATTCATACCCTAGTACATATATGTAGCTACTAATCTAGTTCATGAACTAATCTGAACTAGTATAGATGTGAACATATGTGAACTAATGTGGACAACTGGGGACAAGACAATACATTAATTTTAACAAGCTGTATTACTTAAAATTCTCGACATACTTAGAAAGTTTAAAAATGTGTTGATGACAAAGTGGCTGCTTACTTATCAAAGGCAATTCTTTTTCTTGTGCTTATATGTATGTATGCATGTGAATGCTGTATAATATGCATTCCAAATTAATCATCAGCAGACACACAATTCAATGTCTTTCATTAGTTAACT
Organism: Nicotiana knightiana; assembly: GCA_005239525.1. Taxonomy (NCBI): domain Eukaryota; kingdom Viridiplantae; phylum Streptophyta; class Magnoliopsida; order Solanales; family Solanaceae; genus Nicotiana; species Nicotiana knightiana. Next base: position 73,713 of record ML378015.1, on the reverse strand, counting down.
ATTCTACGATGTGATGATTCATCTTAGAAAGGTGTTCCATTTGTTTCGTATGTTTTATACCTAATTAATATTCAAAATGTCAGTGCAAGAAGTCATGATTTTAAGGAAGAAAGAAAGAAATTAATAAGCAGTTGATATGTTTGGCATACCTTGCGATTGATATGCCGGAAGCCAGAATGACCGACATGGAGTCTTCCATCTTCCTCTTGATTCTTATGAAAAGGAAGTATAACAAGATGTACCAACAGGTCCTCAGCAAGAATGCTTATATCTTGGTGCATATTATTGGTCGTTGAAAGTGCCATCATTCTTTGTAAGTTAATGCCTTCACAATCCTCACTTAAATAAGCATGAACATCTTTGCTAATTTTTTCTCTCATTTCAACCACTGCAGGATCAGTTACTGTCACAGCATCAACTCCAACTCCAAGTCCACGTCCTTGTGTTAACGTTGCTGCTATTTTATCAGTTAACTCAATCATATCAGTTAAGTAAACCATTATTCCAGGATTTGCTGGCCCTCGAGAGATTTCCATGAAGTTAATTGCCGAGAAAATATTCTGAGGACTACGAATGCATAGTAGTATTCGAGGCTCATTCGTCGGATTAAGCCATTGAAGTGCCATTTTTTGTGTTGGTGAGCGTTTCCTTGCACGTTCAATAATTTTTGCGACCACCACAGGGGTGTATATTATGGTTAGGAAAGTTACAAACACCAAAACAATACTTGTTGACATACTTATGATATTCATCTGCATTCAAAGGCAATATTACGCAAATATGAACAAAAAAAGATCAGTATATATAATCTTGGTGATAACATATGCTTATATGTATCGAGTTCTTTTCATGCATGATTATCGAATTTTGTCCCGTAGAGCAATAAATTCAAAAGAATTTTTTTTCGGGTCATATTAAAGTAACTGAACTTGACACAATATAACAATAGTTGCTAAGCTTTATCCACTTTAATAGTAAAGTTGCAAAATTATATTTTGTCTAATTTAAGTAACTGTACTTTACCCACTATACAGTGAAGTCACACTGAAATTTTTCCAATATAATGTCAAAACCCACCAATCAAGGTGACTTTATGTTATAGAAGGTAAAATTTAACTGAGTCGGTTCCCTTTTTTTTGGAGAAAAATTCCGAGCCGGTAAGGAAGACAATGCAAGTCAACTTGGGAAAAAGCTCTCGATGGCCATACACCTCAATGGTTGGACTGTGCAGGATCACTCCTGAAACTTTCTTCCTTTATATAAGGAATCCTCTTGGTTGGTCGAAGCTAGAAGACGACATTACGAGCTCAATATATACGAGTGTTATTCTGTGAAATAACTCGAATTTCAAATCATTCACTTACTTTACCTACTCATGCTATGGATGTAGGAGCATCAACTACATTCCTGTGGGCTTTTGAGGAGCAGGAGAAATTGTTATAATTTTATGAAAGAGTCTCAGGAGCTAGGGTGCATGCCAGTTTCATATGACCAGGTGGAGTGACACAAGATCTACTTCTTGACTTATGTATAGATATTGATTCATTCACACAACAATTGGCTTATCTACTGTTATAGTAAATAAAGTTTAATTATTTTTTGTGACAAAGAATAGTTTAAAGATTACTGAAATATAAAAAAATAATTTGCAACTTTACTGTTATAATTGATAAAATTGTTCAATGGCAGTATGTGGTATCTATTCAGCAAGAATAATAATAATAATAATAATGAAGAAAAATATGTATGTTAAGGACTTACGCGATAAGCATTAATAGCTAAGTAGACTTGAAAATGGCCCTTGATGTTGAGTAGCAACGCAGTGGCAACTGATTCTGGCCAATGAAATCCTAACATCAACCCAGAAACCACAGAACCAAGTACTTTACCACCTGTCGCAATTAGGAAAGGAACGAATATTTTTGCCCATGTAGCAATCTTGCCAGCCTCAAATTCTGAAAGTTTAGCTTCTGTGCCAACCCAAAAGAAAAATAATGGATAGAATATGGTCCTAAAAATATAGTTAACTTTGCCAATCATCATTTTTGATATTCTCCCTTCTCTTGGCATAAAAAGCCCAACTAAGAATGCACTCAATACCTTGCTGAAACCAACAATAGGGGACATGCTGCAAATTGAGATGATGAAAGCAAGTGCCACAACTAAATGTGACCCTTTCATTGGTTTTCCTTCAGGATTTTCATTGTTCACCCATTTCATAACTGAAGGAACTACCTTTGATGCTAACAGCGTTTGAAACACCAAAATCGCCACCATCTTTAACATCATTTTCACACTTCGGTTCTGAAAGTTTTTATCCGGATCGAAAATGAGATATCCAATGGTGATTAATAATATCGAGACAACATCAGAATGTATTCCGGCTTCAACAATAAATCGACCTATGTCCGATTTTCCAATTTTGAGGTCAGTGATTAATCTAGTTAATAAGGGAGAATCTGTTCCAGCAAGAACGATTGCTAAACATGAACTGAATACAGCATTTGGTTGTTTAGAAATGTGCAGAAGTGGAGTCACGAGGCAAGCAAAGACAAATGTAGTTAGCACTCCAGAATATGCAACTTTTGCCTCTGGGAGTGTCAATTGGAGGAATATATTGGGATCGATTTCTAACCCTACAACAAACATGTGACACACCATAATTGCGTCCACAATATAATTCAAAGTTTGTTGTACTTCGTTGTCGTTTAAGAACCTGTCACGCACGAATTCAAGATTGCTAAGTAGCAACCCTACCTGCATAAAAAAAATATTAGATGTCATTATTTTGGGATCAATCACAATTGGGAAATTAAAATAAGTAAAATCGGAGTCACATATATCATTAGGAAATTGTTTCAAAAGATATGCAAAAAGGGAGTATATCAAATGCTATTGTTTCATGGCGGCCACTGACTCAGCAAGTCGCATCACAGCTAAGGCCAGGGGATTTGACCGAGGGTTTCAAACGCATTCAAGCAATTGATATCTACTTGAAAGATAGAAAGCATAGATTCACCATGCTTACTTGCTGAAAGCAAAAATGAATTGACCGATCATGAATTCTATGACGTTTTTAAACCTCACTAATAAGCCAACCACTTTTCAGTTCATAGTGAATGAAAACTAGGCTGAAGAAAACATATCCCCTCCCTTTTATTCCCAACTTGATCGGCCATGTCATGCACTATTGTGTGTATGAGACTAGGGTCTGATAGCATCCCCGTGAAAAAAAGGGTGCTATCGCCATTATAATCCCACTACTAGGGCCGAGTTGCTTAATCACAAGCATAAGAATGCAAACTATCATAAAATGTATCATAAGTTAACATTGTCGCATTTGCTTTTATTATGGATGCTTTTATTCTGTCACCCTTTATAAAAGGCCTAACTGATACGATAGGTATTGCGATGTGAAGAGAAATCGAAGAAACATGTATCGCAGGTGTAAAATCTGAGAAGTCTCACATGTGTATTCTATCAAAACGGGCATTCAAGAATCGGTACATGAAATTTTAATGTAACAATTACATGACATAGAAGATCAAACGGTTAGGGGGTAGAGAGAGTCTTACAATAGATTCTGCAATTATACGAGGTTGGGAAAGAGGGCGAAGCAGAAGGTGGACACAGTTGCACAAGAACATGGCTAAGAAGAAACCTAAGAGGTAAACGGACATAGATGCAATTCTAATGGTAATCTGATTCTGGCATTCCACTTTCGTGTCGTTCTTCTTTAAGAAATCCATTTCTTTCTTCTTATCCTTTTGCAGATAAAGTCTTCTAATCTCTGTTGGATTGAGTTCAATTAGTAGATCAATCAAATTCTTTCCCAATTGACATACACATTCGCAGAAAGAGAACAATGAATGCAGAGCTACGTACTATATTGAAAAGAACATTCCTCGAGAGGCGGGGGTCCTCTTACTCCCCACTCTTAACTAATCACGTGGGTTAAGGTGGTTAATATGTCTCCTAATTACTAGTAAGTAGCAAATGCAACCATCCTATTTTCTTAATATATGCAAAAACCTTAACAACCTTTCGAATCATACTACTTGTGGTTTCTTAATATATAGATGTCACGACAAAATAAGTCCTATGACAATTTCGTTATTAAATAGAGCTACTAACAAAGGTCATTAGATAGAGCTAAGCTTACTTGTTTTTCAATGTTAGTCCTAGATTATTGGTAGGATACATATATGTTAGGTTTAGAATTTTTAATAATTTTCAATAATCAAAAGATCAAAGACTAATTGTTAAATATAAGTTTCAATGATAAAAAATAACATATTATTATTGGTGCAGGATCACGAGGGATAAAACAAAGGACTCAAGAAGCTCTATCTTTTAAGTACGGAAGAAGTAAAAAAAGAAGGAAAGATCCGTCAACGGAAAAAGTAAAGAAGGAGAATGATGGAAACTCCAGAAGCAAAGGACAGAAAAAGTATCAATGATTAGAGACGAGAAAGGAAGAAGTAGCAGAATTCAGAATGATGAAATAATCAATGATTTGATAGCAGAATTGACGGAGGATATTATAGGAAGGTCCCAAATTAAAGGAAAACGAGGTTGCGAAGCTCTGCGCTAGATATTCCTCTAACAAAGGCAGACCGTTGAAGCCTGGAATCAAGGGATCCAACTTTGATTACTCAAATAGCAGAAAGATCTGCTCAGCGGAAGAAAAGTCTATGAAGGCCACAAGTCAAGGAAAATCAATGGAAACTTCACCTTATTCTTGGAAAGAATCAGTTTACGATTCTTTTCAAGGATCAACTCCCTTGGGTTTGTAATTTCTCAAGATTCACGTCAATCAAGAGTCAAGAAGGCCTCATGATGTGTATATACATCTGTACTAGTCTTAAAGCAGGCATACTTTGAACGAACCACTATCACTCTTTTGTCCTACTCCAAACAGGCATTGTAGTTCTCTCTAGATCTGTCGTGTAATTAGCGAGAGAAGAAAAAGAGATAAACATTAGTGAGGTATTGTATCAAGAAGAGAGAAGTGGCATAGTGACTAAGTTGTTGGTGTAAAGCTACATCAGTTTCCTTGTAATTGAGAAACTTCAAATACTGAAGGAGCGCACTCTTGCAACCCAAGGGGACTGGACAAAGGATTTACATTGAATTCGAACTAGTGTAAAAATCATGGTGTCTTTAATTCTTGCATTTTATTTCTGCTTTACTTTTATTCTGTTCTTATCTTTAGTCGACTAATTGGTAAACTAGTCAACTACCTAGAATACAAAAAAGAAAAGACCAACAATTCACCCTCCCCCTCTTTACTTTCAATTGGTATCAGAGCATGTCTCACACTTTTTATCTTTTGCTTAACAACTAGTGAAAAAAGATCATGTCAAACCAAGTTACAATTAGAGCACTCTTTCAAGAAGGGACATCGCGAGTAAGGCCACCATACTTCAATAGACAATATTTCTCCCATTGGAAAGTACACATGGAAATTTATGAAAAATCGTATGATGTCAAAGTATGGTGTGTCATAAAAAAGGGGAACTATCCATTTCCAGTAGTAACTCAACTACCCGTTGATCCTGAAGATATAGATGAATACACGGACGAGCAAATGGTTGTCGTTCAAGTTAATGCTAAGGCACAAAACTTGCTCTATAATGATATAAATGGAGAAGAGTATGAGAAAATTTCAAGTTGTGATACTACCAAGGAAATGTGGTACAAACTGAAAGTTACTTATGAAGGAACCAACAAAGAGAATGAAACTTGGATAAACATGTTTGTTTACCTTGAAAATGGTAATTACAATTATATTTGATTTTGTGGTTTTAAAAATATGTGATCTATTTTAATCCCAGTTGTTTAGGCAATAGTTTCGAAGTGAGAGGTAAGAAAATGAGATAAAAGCGAAGGGTAGTGAGATTGCGCAAACCTAGCAGTTGAGAGACGGGGTCTCGAACTTGGCCGAAATCCGCCTCAAGGTCGAGCTCGAGAGCTTGACAAAGGGCGTTCTAGGAGGATGCAACTATATTGAAGGTCTCGAAGATGACCTCTTTATGATAAAAAAAATAAGTAATAAGTGAAGAGAAATTAATGAAAGCAACAAATGAAAGACAATAAATCAATAGAACAATTGTATGAATTAGAGAGCAGAGAATGTTCTTGTTCTTGTATTGAGTATCATGTGTCTTAAAAATGAAAAGGGTCCTCTTTTTATGAGAGGAGGAAAGCCAACATAGTACATGTGCAATTAATACAAAGATAGACGGCTGGTACAGCCATTTAATAACACGGTACGGGCTTGTACTATTTTGCGTACTTGGCCAGCTTTAACCACATGCCTTTTGGAAATTTTTTGCTTTTCCATGATGGTCTTCGATTTACACTGTCTCGAGGTCGAGCGTGGAGAGTCCTCGACATGCCTCCTCGAGGTAAAAACTCGAACTGCTTCGAGTCTTCTGAAGACATGCTATGAAGCGTCGTAATATCATAAAATTGGGCTCTCCGATTTTAGCCGCGTACAATGTTGGTTCATGATTATGAACTCTTCCAGATGAAAGAAGGAGAATCTATTGAGAAAATATTTTCAAGATTTAGCAAAATCATTGGCGATCTGAAAGCCTTAGGTAAGCCTTGTTGATACCCAAATTTTTCCTATATTATTTTCAAAAATGCATATATATTTTTAAAATAATGCATGAGCATCAATTAATATTTTTTCATAAGTTTCTGTAATTTTAATATATTTTTATTTAATTTCTTCCATCATTTTATTATCTAAATAATTACTAATTGCATCACAAATAATTTTATAATATTTTTATTGGTTAATTCTATAATTTTATATCTATACTAAGTTTTAATTATTTTATGCATAATCATATTTACATCTTCAGGTTATAATTGCAATAACTTTGCAACAATAACTCATGTGTGCATAATTACTTTACTTTTACACGAAAATAAATTTTTATATTTTATAATAGTACGTAATTATTTTAAATATTTTCATACATAAATAGTTTCTTCATCATTTATTAGCTATTTTTATAATTATTTTATTAAACTAAATGGATATTTAAAATATAGCCCCTTTCAATTAATTTTTCGGACCCAATTACTCAGCCCAACACCTAAAATGCCTAACCCAATTACCCAGCCCAATTATTAACCTAATTCCCTGATCCAATAACCCATAACCCAATCAACGGTCCAGGATTCATTCCTTTTTAATACACCAAACGACCTAAACCCTACCCATTTCCACAAATCCGCCGCCCTTGAAACCCCTTCCTTTCTCTCTTCTGTCTCACCCCCCTTTTAACCCTAGCCCTCCATCATCTTTATTCCCCTCGTTTCATGGTTTCCTTCTTCGATTTCAGGCCTTACCCGGCCTCATCTCGCTACTGGTGTTGTGATTCTCATGCTACTTGAGGCTAGTCTCAAGAGATCTCATTTTTTTCTAAAGCTAGGGTTTGGTTCTAAGAGATTTCTGCAAAATGTCTTAACGTTTAAGTTTTCAACTCTGGTCTTCTTCTTTGCTTTTTTGAATGGTCTTACTGGAGTTTCATCTCTATGGCCTTACACCTTAGGGTTTTCAATTATTTGACTCTTGGTTATAGTGTATTGCCCGTTTACCTAAGCTCTGTCAATTAACGTATTAATTGATTTACCTTCCTAATTAGGGTTTGAAATTGTGCTTTCCATTAAAATCGATATTTCCTTATTGGATTTTTACTTATTCTTTCCTTGTGTGTGATTAATAATTGATACTACTTGCTTATTTCCTTTCCCGGCCTGATTTCTGGGCTTTGATTAATTGGGGCCGACTTATTATTGATCTCTGAACCTGCCTCTTACCTTATTTAGCCCTAATCTTGTCTGCTGATTTATTTCGTGAAAAATGTTCCTTAAATTAAGTTATACTTACTGTTAATTGATTCTCATTAACCCTAATTGATTGATTGATTGATTGATTTTACATGCATTTCCTTATTTGATTTTACTCTACTATATGCTATAAAAAAATTTCATTATTCTGATTTTAACAGACACGCTTACACGCACAAGCTCACGCTTACAGACTTACACTCACACTTACACACTCTCACACTTTCTTCACTTCACAACTTAAAAAGCTCTCTATTTTTCCTCAAAAAACTCTCTTTGTGCTGCTACTCTGGTTTCTGCACTATTTAGCTGGCTGGAAGCCAAGGCTAAACTCGTTGGATCCAAACTGCCATTATTCCTGTTTACTTTCTTCCTAACTGGTATGCCTTAACTCATGTTATCTTGTTATGTTCCATGTGCTTATATGATTAGTTTATTTTAACCTTAGCATGCTTCTGTCTGATCTATGATTCCTGCTTACTTCTTTCTAAACTAGTATTCTTTAGTTCCTGCTACCCTGTCCTGTCCCATGTGTTTGTTTGGTTAGTTGTTTCAAACTTCAGCATGTTTCTGCTTAATACATGCCTATATGATCCCACTTAGTGATAATTAATCTTCAGTAATGTGAAACATTGTTTGATTCAGTTGTATGTTCCCCGTTCTGAACATGTTTAGATATTGCAAGCATGTGTGGTCAGTTTTGTCTGCTAATTATTGCTCATGTGACTACTTCAAGTACTAGTCTGAGTATTTAGTTTGAATAAACATCAATTTTCTTGAACCTGGTGCTAAAATTAGATCCTGTCTACTCTGGTTGCACCATGTAGTTTGAATTTGTTTGCTCCTAAAAAAATAAAATAGTTTTCTAAAACTGTCCCACTACCCCTTATATAATATTTTCAAACATCTACTCTTAGTTATCTAGGTTCTTACCACCCCCGATGTGAGCACTGCCTAGGGTCCTTGAGACTCCTCCGAACTCTAACATATTGGGGGTGGTTTTCCAATCATTTATGAACTTTTTTCTAAGTGAGGTTCTAGTGTGAGCATTGCCCGGGGTCCTTGAGGCCCTTGGGAACTTTGACACATTAGAAACCTAATTTTGTGTATCATGGATGGACCACCTGTATACTTCAGAATAGCTTTGCTTGAAGGCCTAGTTTCCAGGTTAATATTGGGCATGCTAAGGCTCCCTATAGTGTAATGATTTTTACTATGTAATTTATTCATTATTGGGCTGTAATAATGTAATAATCTCTGTAATAACAGATCTTGGGTTATTAGTAAAATTTGG